>VUQH01056100.1:0-27415 GCA_015106775.1 Etroplus canarensis | reverse complement strand
AGAAAATAAATAGATAAATAATAAAGTGCAACGTGTGCAACATGGTGTAGTTGCAGACAATGCAAGAACAGAACCCTTTTCATCTAAACCAGATGAACATATTGCAAAAAATCAAAATAGTGCAAAACAGTTGACATGAAAGACACAATGAAAAGACAACACAACAAGACACTAGCACCGAGAAAAAGAGGTGATGTGCAGTAGCAGCGATTGAGGTAGTGCAGATTGTGTGTGTGTGTGTGTGTGAGTAAGTGAGTGAGTGAGACAGGGTTTATAATGTTATGCTGTCCTGGGTTTGTGTGTGTGGGTGAGTGTGAGGGGGGGCTTTTTTGTAGTTCAGTCCTGGGTGGTTGAGGAGCCTGATGGCTTGAGGGAAGAAACTGTTACACAGTCTTGTCAAGTAGACGGACTACTTGACTACTTACACTTTGCTGTTGCAACAATGCAATTTCCCCATTGTGGGACAAATAAAGGTTTTCTTATTCTAATTCTTATGTTTTCCATTTTCATAGTGGAGGAGTTTGGACATGGGATCCTCTAGCACTTTTGTTTTTTAAAGCTACTCTGTGTTAGTAAAATATTGTACTAGCTTTGAGCTTTCTTCTTCTGTCTTAGTGTTATGTTCTGAAATGCACACAACTTGTCATTAGTCATAACGAAGGCTTTGTCCCTGATCCCACAGAAAGGTGCAGACAGAGTCCACTACAGGAAGCGTGGGCAGCTCAAGAGTCCGAACTACTCTGACGATATGTGTGGAGACTATCGACTTCGATTCCCAGGCCTGTCAGCTGAGAGTAAAGGGAACTAACATAGAAGAGAACCAGTATGTCAAGGTCTGAGATTTATAAGCAACCTGATAGTTGAAGCTAGGGCTGGATAATAAGGCCAAAAAAGGAAGTCTTTTTTTTCAGTATTGTGGATCATTGCCTTGTATGCATATCTCATTGATCACTGAGATATGCCTGCAAGACCAAAAGTCACTAGCTCCTTTTACATATACTGAGCATTATTGAGAAGAATACTTGTAGCTTGCAGGTACACAACAAGATCAAAAATATTTTAGGCCATATTATTCCTACTTGTTTTCAGCATCCATGTCAACACTGACATAAAATTTACTGGTTTCTATTGTGTCCCTCATCTAGTGTCCTGTCTTGTCATATAAGTGACACTAAAATGAGGGAGCTAGTGTTACCCGCTTTTCAGCTGTAGTTTTGTACTTAAGATCAAAGCGAGTCATCTGATTTAGGTTTGAACAGGGTTTTCATAAACTTTTATACAGTGTGTTAGTTTTTGCAAACCTAACGTCATCTGCTGAGTTTTACTGGAGAAGCACCCTGACCCAGGCTTCTCTGAGAAAATGACAACAGCTCACATTTCTGAATACATATGGACAAAAATGTTGGGCCACCTACACAGTACATCTACAGGAGCTACAGGAGGCTGACTTCTGTTTGTAATGAAAAGTTTGCGATTATGTTGTATTTTTTGCTCTTCAGATGGGGGCTTATCACACTATTGAGCTTGAGCTCAACAGGAAGTTCACCCTCGCTAAAAAATGCTGGGACACCGTTGTGCTGGACAGAATCGGTAAGCAGGTGCTACTGTTGAACAGCTGTCACCACAACTACAAATTGCTTGGTTTTGTTTGATAGATCACAGCTTAAGTCATCACTTTGTCTCCATGTCAATTCTAGTATCTTATATGTCAACCACTAATCACATGGACTCATGTGTCCTACTGTATGTAATAAAAATACATTTCTTGGCTTTAGTAACTGTTCACTAAACTTAAGCATCTGTTTCCTTTTAACTATGAGGCTGCATATTTGGTTAATTTTCTTTTTGCTCATATTTGTTCAAATTCAACAGGCTGCCAAGAATTCTCTTAAAAGAAGAAGGTTAAGATGTATTTGCAGTTACTGGTGTATTGGTAGTTTTAAAAAGGATTTGCAAGTTAATGTGATTTTTTTTTTTTTTCCCAACACATCTGGTGATAACTTAATTGAGTACACAGCAGCACAGATGATGCATTCATTGTATCATTGTCTGGTCTTTAGAGCAGGCTTGTGATCCGACCCAGAGGGCAGATGTGGCAGCTGTGGTAATGCAGGAGGGTCTGGCCAATGTGGTGCTGGTGACACCCGCCATGACTTTGCTCCGTGCAAAAGTGGAAGTTACAATTCCCCGCAAGAGAAGAGGAAGCTGCACCCAGCATGAGAAGGTTAATTTTTTTGTATATTATGTGTAAATCATGTTTAAATACACAGCTGTGGTTGAATTGAGAACTCTAAAAGCAAACAGATGGGAAGAGTGACATTTATTGCCATATTTAAATATGAAGATGGACAGCTAAAAGGATTGTGGATAGACTGATGGGATAAAAGTGTGCAACCTAATTACAACCTTCATCTTGCAAGGTATTTTTGTAGTAAGATGCCATGGTATAACAGCACACTGAATAGAACAAAGTAGTCAGATATACATCTTTATACATATTTGAGAGTTTTTAAAATGGAGTGGGGTGGAGTTCAAATGAATAATGTTTCTCTTTAGCCCCAAAGTAATTAAGCACAGGTTTTTTAGCACATCAGGCTGAAGAACCAGTGAGCTGATGCCATGGCAGAGCGTCCCTCTAGCTGTTAGTTCACAGTTCACCAAAATAGCTACTCCTCCTAGAGTATTGGTCAGATTTTAGTGAAAATTGCACATGTTTTGCAGGCACTTTTCCACTTTCACAACTATGCATAAATGCTGTTAATAGGTATATTTATGGCATAATAATGTCTTAAGCTAGGTGTGGCCATTCAAGAACTAGGGCTGTGGTGTCGGTGTAGCATTGGGTCCTGACGGGCAATAATAGAGCTATAACCTGGTTTGCCAACATGATCAATTCAATTCAATTCAAAAACATTATTTATCCCCAAGGGGCAATTTAGGGCACAGAATGCAGCTTACACAGGGTAGCGTAACGAGAGATAAGTCAATGTTTACAAGAATAAAGAAAAAAAATCAGCACAGATCAGCACAACTTCCTGTTTTTACGAGTGGAAAATTAGAAGCTCAGTTTGTAACATTTCACTGTTATTCCTATATTCACTGTTCCTGTTATGCTGGCTGATTTTTCATGGTTCTCTGCTTTTAGATGGTAGACCCACTGCTAATAGTGCTGGTAATAGCTTGGAATATCACCTTGTCACACGTTGTATATCACTTGTTGATGATGATCATTTGTTTCAGTGCTCCTATTTTTTCTCTTTTAGTTGGTGTTTGCATTTGTTGTCTTTGCATTCATTTTATGTATCTTTGAATGTTTTAATACTCTATTCTTTGGAAATTCTGTGAAGCACTTTGTAACTCTGGTTTAAAATGCTTAGAAAGTTTAAAAAGGTCATTATTATATTATATCATATTATATTATATTATCATGATTTTATTGGTCATGGTCATGGAGGGAGTGTTCCTGTTGGTTAATGCCCACATTAGGAAGGATATACATTCACACATTTTTAACCTTTTTATGGTCATGGTTACTACTGACCATGTAGTCATGATACTCCTAAACACACTTTTATTTGGCTGTGAACAAAATTAATTTGTTCTGGATATGACTGTGAGCCTCCTTGACTTATCAGTGGATTTTAATTCTTATTAGTTTGAGCTATACAGTTAAACAATGACATGAAAACATCTCACTTTTTTTCTGTACGTCATACATTACAATAACCTGTGAATTTGGATAGAACCAGATGAGCTACTACATCATTGGCATTCTGGTTAAATTGTGTTATTTGAGAGGGAAAAATAAAATAGAGCGATTCACAAATTGTATGTCCTAGTCCTGGGGACTGGGACATTGAGAAAGTTTGTCATTTAGTGTGCTTAATGTCAAACTGTCTGTTTTCAGGCGCTGGAGAGGTTTTATGAGGCTGTGATGCAGGCAATTCTTCGCCACATCAATTTTGATGGTAAGGCTGTTGTATACACACTAACACATATATACACATACACATACATTGTATTTCTGCTTATATCACATTCTTCTCCTTTTAATTAGTTGTAACTGTTCCATTTAAATGTTTGCTGTGAACTTTTCATTCACTGCGATGTGAAACATTTTTATGTTCCTGATGCAATTTATTATTGCATATAATCTTGTTTTTATTAAAGTTTTTTATACCTCTGTGTGGGTGACTGCATTTTGTACTCTTAAGGTCACAACTATTGTTGGAAATTATTTACTGGCATCATACATGTCTTTACAGTAATAAACTCTATTTTGCCATCTGTATAATACCTTTTCTTAAAATACTTAAATGTCTTTACTGCGTATACAAGTCTTGAGATACATGGATGTAAGTTGCAGGTTCAGTTTGTTTCTGTTTAGAGAAACTGGCATTAGAAAGGGTTAAATGTTGATTTTCTCATCTTGTTTTCTACTAGTGGTGAAGTGCATTCTTGTTGCCAGTCCAGGCTTTGTGAAGGACCAGTTTATCACTTACCTCTTTAAAGAGGCGGTGCGACAGGACAACAAGGTCCTGCTGGAGAATCGGCCCAAATTCATGTTGGTCCACTCATCATCAGGTCATAAGTACTCACTGAAAGGTAGGAACTGCTGCTATCTGACAGTGAAACTGTCAAATGTCATCATAAGACGCAAACTCAGTAAAACAGTTGTTGTTTTGCAGAAATCCTTATGGATCCAGCTGTGACAAGCAGGCTCTCTGATACCAAGGTGACTGTGCATCCTCTGATTTGTCAGTTTCATACACCAACCAAAAAAGCTTCCAAGTTTTAAAAAACTGAGAGAATTGACTGACAAAACTTTACATTTTTCAGGTTTCTTAATCTGTGTTTATTATTGATTAATCTTTTCATATTATTCCCTTTGCACGTATTTTTTTTACCTATTATTGTGTCTCTTCATCCACAGGCAGCTGGGGAGGTGAAAGCCCTGGAAGACTTCTATAAGATGCTGCAGCATGAACCTGACAGAGCATTCTATGGGTGAGTGCTGGATGATGGACTCAGTTAATTTACATTGTTAACAATGACCATTAACAACCTACATATTCTTGCACCCTCATAGAATCGCTCATGTGGAGAAAGCTGCTGACGCCCTCGCCATTGACACCTTGCTGATAAGTGATAATTTATTCAGGTACATACTGATAGGTGCTTTTTACAGGCAGTGTTATTCTGCAGTCTCATGGCTGATGAAATTTGTTTTGCTTCAAGTGACCAGCATGCTCAACCAAAATCTAATGCCACAATAATTTAAAGAAAACCTATTATTCCTGTCATATTGTTACAGTAGTGGATGCTCATGCTGAACATGTCCACAGTTTCAAATATAGACATCAACATATGTACATGTAATGTGAGCCTATAACTGCTTGAAAGACTTGATACTTTTTTTGAAAATTCTGGGATGTCTAAAAGAGGATATCTGTAATATGGTCCTCTCAGCCCCACAACTCTGGCTGTGACCACGGAAGCCCTGCCCACCTGCTGTTCAAACCTTTTGTTCACAAGGGGCAGCCAATCAAAAGAAGGCCGTCTTAAAAGGAGTGTGCTCAAGTAGCTTGTTTCAGACAGTGGTTGAGCTGAGGACCTGCAACAAAGCACAGTATAAGACAGATAAGGGTTATTTTGATTGGTGACTAATGGAAAGCTACAAGAATAAAAACATTGAATTAGAAATAAAAATAACAACATAATCTCTTTTAAAATTCACGTCAGTATCACAACCTTTTTGACTTCAGCAATAAACTATTTACATATGCCGTCATCTCTGTTGGGTTTAAATGTATAAGCCTAAGGATTGCACAGTTACAACAGTCAAGTAGTAAATCTTTTTAGGGTTTAAATGCTTAATTTGCCTCGGTGTCTGCTCAGGCATCAGGATATCCCGACGAGGAGTCGTTATGTTCGCCTGGTGGACAACGTCAGAGACAATGGTGGCAATGTCAGGTAACTTTGGGAATACTGTGTTTGTAGAAAAACCATATTTGCGCCAATGAATGACTATTTCATTGTGTTACTATTTACATTTTTAATCTGTTTTATTTTTTCATTTGGATCTTTACAAAAAATAGTCCTATGATGGGCTTCACATCTAAAACACAGATTTCTTCGTTTACATAGTAAAGAGTTATGTTTCAGTTTGTTAACAAGCAGAGGTGCAGGGTACTGTAGATCACATGTAAAATACTTTGCAAAACATCTGACTAAAGCACTTTCTCTCTTTTCTTCATGCAGAATATTCTCAAGCCTTCACGTTTCTGGTGAACGTAAGTTATAAATCCTTTTATTTTTTTATCTTAACTCTGGCTTCCTCAGGTTCTAGGGAGCTGTAGTCTTTCAGCTTAATGTAATTTTATGTTTTGGTTCAATCTCACTATTCTTATAGCGTCATCAGCCACAGACCGTGGTTTAAAAAAAGCTCTGTCCAGCACTTATTCATTTTGTATGCAGTAATTTAGCATTTTAGATGACAAAGCAGACCAGATATGAGACTGACTATCGGCCAGAAATATGAGCTTAATGGTAACTCTGTGAATACCTCAAAGGGATCCGAAAAGCAGTTATTTCAGGGTTGAATGAACACCGTATAGCTTTCTGTCAAACTTAAAAGGTTATTTTTATATTCAGTGCTTCTCACCAAAAATGTATCTTTTGTAACTGCACTGACATGTTTTCATTTCTCACAAACATTTGTGTTGCATAGCTTTTTAAAATAATATGGATACCATCATAGTTTAGGTTTATGTTTGCTAATTTTGTATTGGTTTTGTTAATGTGTGGCTACTTTTCCAAGTGCATTACTGCAGCCTTAACAAAGCATTACCTGATCTGTTATGCAAATGCACGCTCATTTGTGTGTGTGTGTACAACACAAACAAAATGGGGATCCTCTCTTAAAAATAGAGCTAGAACAGGGATGCCAGACTTGTGTTACATCATTGGCCACATACTGCCCAAAAGCTATAGGCTAATATCCTATTAAAAAAACACTTGCACTGTAACTATAAAGGTCTTTATTCTGTAATTTAACAGTAGAACTCTATGAAGTTACAGAAAATATCCTCTGCTTTTACTGTGTAAAATAACTGAAAATTCTATTTTAAATAGTGAAAAAGTAGGAGCTCTTCTGTTGTTAAATTGATTGCTGACAATTGAAAAACAGCTCATTTTATTGATTTCTTACTTTGGCATGTGACAGGCCATGGGTTATATATTTGTTAGTTAGAAAACTGTAAAACTGTTGAAGATACAGATTCTGCTTTGAAATTTGAATATTTCTGAAGTCATCCGGTGGGCCAAATTAGACTCTTTGATGGGTTGCTTTTGCTCTCAGGTCACTTTAAAATAAGTGCACTTTTCTGCAGGGTTTTAGTACTTAACATGAAATTACAAATAAGATGAAAGTAATGCCAACATGCTGTTGGCACTTCACTGCAAATGTTTTATCTTTGCGGAGGATTAATTTACTGGTGTCAGTTAAAACATAATGAAATGATGAAACGGCACACATAAAGCGATTATTTCATTCACTCTTTATTGATGTCATCCTCAATTTGTGCACTGTCTGTCTTTTTGTACTCGAATATAAAACCAGCCTGCAGTACTGACTGTCACCTATTGATTTATCCTGAACTGTCTCATCAGAACTGACTCAGCTGAGTGGAGTGGCTGCCATCTTGCGGTTTCCCATCGCCGACCTGTCAGATGGTGAAGATGACAGCAGCTCTGATGAGGACTGATCCACACAAATACACCAGACAACTCTTACTTGGAGAAAAGAAGAAGGTCATCCAGTGTTGCAGATAAACACAGGAATCTGTTGTAAAACAATAATGCTGCTGTGTTAAGGTTGAGATATTCTACCTCTGCAACATCCACACTTCTTACAAGTCTAATCAACACATCTGGTTTCCTAAAGTGGCCATAATTTTACTTAATTTGATGCAGCTTGATGTGATGCTTTTGGTTTCAAGGTAAACATTTTTCTGAAAGGTGCAGGTTAAGCTAAAGCAAGAACATCCTCAATCACAAGAATGTCTGTAAAATGAATAAACATTTGTTGCCAAAAGAAAACAGACTACACTTAAGGTGACATTTAGTAATAGCAAAATCAGTGACTTCTTTTGTCAAAGTATACATATAATATATCTTTCTTGCAATTAAACAGCAGAAGCATGCAATTACACTTGTTATTTCTCTCTGTCGCATTTATCAACAGGTTGGCCAAGATATAAAAATATATGATTTTTTACATACAATTATTTTCAGTTTAAAAACTATTTATGGGCTTTATGACCCCAAACTACTGCATATCAGCCTCTATAAATCAAGTATGTTCAGGATTTTCAGTTTGATATAGCAAGGTGTGATGTACAGTTGGAACACTACAGGTTCCTCTTATTCTTCTCTGGCAAAAGGTCACATTGTAAACTTCTCCTGTGAAGAATTTCAGCAGCTAGGACGAAAGTGCATTTTAAAACATTTTGACATCAGTTCCTTTTGTATGTTAAGTCCCTATTTATTGATTTTCCCATTCAGTTTTGCATTTTATGTAACAATTCTTTTTATGATTGAATCATTTTTAATATATTTAGTTATCTTCCCTTTGCATTTGTCACCCTGTTTATTTCACACAGCTTAAGTTTAAAAAGTATAAAGTAAGTTTAAAAATGAAAAAACTGATAAATTGAAAGTTAAATGGTGAAAAAACAAAGGTAGATAAAGATGGGAGTAAATTAAAACAGAATTATGAATTAATGTAACATTTCCTGAATCTATAAATGCCTATATTTATTTGTAGCATTTCTTTTTGGGAATTTGATGGCCTATTGAGTAATTTATTTAATTATATATAGTTTTGATTTTGGCAGTTTTGATGCTCCAGATCTTCCTGCCTCGCTGAATGCTAAATTCCAGTGTAGCCCTGACTGCAAGCGTGTGCGAACTGGCTGTACTTGGCATCACTCAATAGGACACTGGTAGGTCTTAATCCAGGCTAAATCCTCCAGTGTGCCCCAGTGCAGGTAGATAATCGAGCAGATAACCATTACATGCATTATCTGGTGACTGTTGCCCCAGTTGTCAAACAGGCCTGGGCTGAAGCGCTCAGGGATCTGGATGATGTTGACCAGTCCTCCAAGTACAGCTAGAGAATCCATGATGACAAAAAGGCGCAAGGAATTCGGGCTGCCCACCCCGCTGCCATAAACGCGGAACAGGAAGAGGCTGAACCGGAACAAGGCCTGCCAGATAAATGCTTTCAGGCGCAGGACATTAGTCCGGGCAGTGGTGGCACAGTAGATTCCATAGGCTGACAGGAGGATGTAGGCCAGCAAGGCAGTCTGTTGCACAGTTGGATAGCAGAGGAGGGTAATATAAATGATAGGAAGTGCCCCTGGAGAGACAATGTAAGGTTTATGTTACTGGCATTGTTGTTAGCAGGGATGCTTTTATAAGTCAGACTTGAGTAACCAAATTAATCAGCTTAAGTCTTGTTTTGTCTTGTCTGATGTCAGACAAAAGAATGGAACTGAAAGTTGCAGGCAGAAGCAATAAAGTCAACATTTGTGAAGCCCATATCAATAAAAATACAAGATTACCTTAAGGTGTGACAATAGGACTAAAAGTCTATAGCAATGCTAGCCAACTGTAGCACAGCTTCCACCAGCACCCTGTTGGCTCTGGGGATGGTCTTTGTTAACCCAGTCCTCATTTAATCCAGAATGGAAATCTTATCATTGAGCCACATTTTTGATTTGGTAAAGATTTTATGCTGGATGCCTTTGCTGACGCAACCATCTTTTATCTGGGCTTGGGACTAGCACTAGGAGTACACTGGCTTGTGGACAAAGTACAAGTGTACTGTTGTTTTTGTTGTTAATTTCAGAATTATATTCCAGAGCAATCCATCCAGTACTAAATGCCATAAATGTTAACCTTGTGGTGGTGCTAAAGAAAAAGTCAGGGGTGTACCAATGTCAGAAGACTTTATCCTCTGAGGAAGATACATATCTGTCCAAAACTTTATGGCAATCAATCTGATATTTATTAAGATAGTCTGGCCCTAAGTTACAAACCATCTCTTTACATCACCACCAGTGCTGTTAAATGAGGACTTGAGATTGGTTAACTTTTCAAAGACTTAATCTCAGACTTTTGATCTTGTAGGTTTTCTAATGTCTAGTACCCTAAATCTGGCCCAAAAATTTAAGATTAATTTTACATGAAAAAATATCAAAGAGCACTGTAGAGTTGCATGAGGGATGTAATGCTCTCTGTAATCTAGTGGTTTACACATTCACCTCACATGCAAAAGGTCCCCAATTCACAACCAGAAAGAGACACATGCCAAGCCTTGGGGGGTGGGGGGGGAGTCACAAATCAGTATACACCCAGTGTTGGTTCTAACCAAGTCTGGATAAATAGGAGGGTTGTCTCAGGTATCCGGTGTAAAAATCAATGTATAACATATGCAGATTCATCTGCTGTGGTGATTCCTTGGAAAAGAAGGGAGAAGCTGAAAGCACCAAGTACTTAAGAATTCTTAAGCATTTTTACAATAATACAGACTGTAGTGGTTTACATATTTACCTTACAAGTAAAAGTTTCCTGGTTCAAGTTCAGGAGAAAATGCAAGGGAGCAGCCAAAGGTAGTATAGTGGTTTGCACATTCACCTTACAAATGAGAGGTCCCTGGTTTGATTCCAGGTGGGGACACAAGCCCCTCTCACAATGGAGGGTTGCATCAGGAAGGGTATCCAGTGTAAAACGTATGTCAAATTACCAGTGCGGATTATTCTGTTGTAGTAACCCCTTGAAGCAGTCGCCCCTGGGGATTAATAAAGTTTTCTGATTGGAGAAAATACAAGGGCTCACTACAGCAGATCAATGCACGTCGGTTATTTAGCAGTTTTTACACCACCTTGAGCCTGTGTATACATTTAAAAAAGATATATATAAACCTTATTAACCTTATATACATGATTAAAGCCTGTATGAATATAAAAAGATATTATTCTCAAGCCTATATACATCATTAAAGTCTGTGTATAAATATAAATCGGGTGTATAAGAACGAATCCTATATACATTATTATAGTCTGTGTGCAAATAACTGAGCTTGACAAGATTTATCAAAGCCTATATATATTGATAGTTTGCATTCCAGAACATGCTGTTGAAAACCTAGACACAACAGTAGTTTTAATCAGCAACTGATGACTCAGAATTTAGTTAGAGGACAACAAAGCCAGCTAACATCAAGAGTAATCGCTGACGTTGCATTTACCTTCTCTCATCAACCTACCTAGGGTGTTAACTAGGCAGACCCCAAACATGTCCAGGGAGAGTAGTGTGTCGTACACATGTTCTCCACCCACGTGGTTCATAAACAAATGGTACAGCACTGAGCCTATGGTGGGGCTGAGGCAGGCCAGGTAGTGGACTACACATATCCAGACGCTGTCCACCTCCTTCCAGGGGATACTAAAAGGCAGCAGTACCAAGAAGAGGAAGAAAGGAATGCCTGAGATGACAGGAGGATGGGAAGTCAATTTGGAAAAATAAAAAGAGGATAAATTAGAATAAATGAAGAAATAGCATTTCTTTGAATTTTGCAAAGTTTAGATGTCCAGTATGTCAAAAATAATGCAACTGAGATTTTGAAGTTTCTGTCACTGCTGTAGGTTAATGGCATCTTTGTTTATAGTAACATTTTAAACCTGATACTTCATCACATCATTTTCAGTGAAATGCCATCTGATATAGAACAAAATGAGGAATTTGAAGGACCAGAGGTTCCTCTATGTGTTTTAAACAGAAACCAGTAGGTGGCTGCATACTTAGAGAAGCTCAAGCAGCACTCTAATACTAATACCCTTCACTTCCCCTTAGTAAGAGTGTTAGACTTAATGAACTTATGGGATGGCCAAGGCGAAAATGGGACAAGAAGATCCCTTCCTTAGTTTAAGGTGGTATAGTTTTAGTTTGCGCTCAGTTTAAATTTCCATTTTTGCTTGTTCTGTGCAGTTAAGTCCACATTAAATAGGTTCACATCAAAAGCAGAAACATTTATTTACCTCATACTCTGTTCTACAGCTGCTCAAAATCTATGCAAGCTCCTTTGTGGTTGCTTCCCCCAAGATACATATGGACATTTACAGATGAAAATTATCAATCACCTTGAGGAACCTAGTTAACCATTAGATATTTTCAGGACTCTGATTCCCAGGGAAGATTACAGCTAATACCCCATATCCTCATTACACATCCTTGTCAAGTATGCTTGTAATTGGCTGCAAGTGAGAGTTGATATGTGTGACCCATGTTGCTTTTACGTTAGCCATGAGGGTTAATAGGAGTCAAGGTGAGAGAAACTTGGTCTGTGTATTCAAGAGTAAAAATATATTGTAATTATAATTCAGTTATATTTAGAATAGTTTGAATGCCTTTTTAAATTAAATCCAGGATGAAGTTTATAGCAGTGAATGCCTAAAGAACAAAAATCACAATTGAAACACTTACCATGTGTGTAAATGTTCCCCAGCTCATTGTGCATGTAGAAGAGGCTCCTGAGGCACTCTTCAGCTGTGGACACTGGCCGGTAACCCGTCAGGACATATTTGTTAAACTGAAGATGAGCAGGGGTCTTTGCAAAGTCGAGTAGCCGCGGTCCTTTGTAAAGCACCATCACAACTTCCTGCAGCCAGTGCCCTTACATTTAGCTCACACCACAGCTTCCTCACTGTTTACATCATAAAAGAGACCACACTCTGGACTTCCAGGCACAGTCCTGACCGTGACCAGCTGAAAACTCAGGTCCTTGAAACCCATTATTGGACAGGTATAATTCCATGCCAGCAACCTGTTGAGCCGGCCAAGTGTTTTGGGCCAATCAGCAAGCAGCTTTTATTTCTAAGCTGTGGTAATCCCCAGAAAAAGCCATGTGCACTGCTACTACTGCTCCTCCCTTAATTTCACCTCACACCCAACCAGCTTCATAGTTCATATAGCACAGATTAAGAGAACATAAGTATTTCCCTTATTGTAATATGTGGATGCAGACTTCTGTTACCCATGTTTGTCTACTACTGTGCAGTACTCAGGATGATCTAGGGATTACAGCTCCTTATGAGGTGTTTGTTTTCTTTTGGACTCATTTCAAACTGGCACTGGTAATCCATTATCATGTACATTTATTATAATAAAATAGGTTTTTGTATTATATAACCAACTATATGTCTAAAACATGCATAGATGAGTAAAGAAACATTTTCCACTTTCAAGATTCTTTAATGGCTTTAATTAATCAAATACTGTACAATAATCAACAGATAATTTCCACAAATAGTAAACAAAAATTTCAAATGTAAAATAAATTAGATTGAATTATTTTGTAGAAATATTTTTGATATCAGCAAAATTGACTGGTTTATCAAAAAAGGCTGACCATGTACAGCAGACAAAGTATAATTACAGCAGGAAGTGCAGAACAAAAAAGTGAAGGAAAGCTGCATGAAGATATACAGCAAAACGGAAGGCCTAAACAAGACACAAAAGTATGACTAAGATAAGATTTGATGGAAAAAATAACATGCAGTACCAGTCAAACGTTTTGACACACCTGAGGGCACCATGTGTCTTATTATCTGAGATAAGCTTAATATAAAACTATGATGCACAAAATGAAGCTCTTTCACTACTGTACTCAGTGAAGCCAGTGTGATAAAATCTTTATAAATGTTAAGTGTTTTGTCATTTCTTGGCTTTGAAATTTGTTTGAACAAGTAAAATTAATAGCAGAGCATCAGTGATGGAAGTGAGAAATTTTAAAGTGAAAGAGAACCATCTCCAATTATCCTGATCGCTCTTGAGTGTCTTTAAACATGCACTTATGGTTTAGTTTTCCTGTCACAGGGCTGTTGATGATTTATACAAAATAATTATTTAGTGGCAAAGTAGGTGAGGATCAAAATCCATGTATTTGTGACTAAATGTGTCCAAACTTTTGACTGATACTGTACAATTAGGATACAACCAAACACAACAGAATCATGTATAACTGTAATAAAAAGGGATCAAATTTATTGTTCTCAGCAGAGTTAACCTGTGGGGAAAAAAAGAAGGAAGGTGAGCAGGTTCATTGAGGTAAATACAGAGCACTGAAAAACAGTCAGTCTGCTCTTACCTTGATAGCCACTATTCCCAAAGAAGCCATTCAAATCATATTTGCCATCCTTTGCTCCTAAACACAGAGAAATAGTCAAATGTATATTTAGCGTTTGCATAGTGTAGGTGTTTACATGTTTGCCTCACATGTGAAAGGTCCCCAGTTTGCAAATGGGAGGAGACACAAGTAAATGTACTCCTAGTGCCTCTCAGGAAGGGCATCCTGCATAACATCACATGCAGATTCATCTGCTATGGCAACCCTTGGGGTGGGGGGGAAAGGGAGCAGCCGAAACTATCTTATAATTTAATGAAATGCCCAGAACTCAGCCAGTATGCATCCACCTTAAATCTGACCCTGTGTGATCTTGACTTTGACCCCACAATCTCAGAAATGTTATCAGATCTTCTATCCATCATAGCCACACACAGTTTGGAAAAAGATTCAGCAAACCAGTCAGCTCCTTTAGTGGTAACAAGCTTTAAAATGGACAAACAGACAGATGAACGGAAAGACGTACAACCCGATGACATGATGCCTCCGCAACATCGGTATAATAATGTAATGGCACGCAGATGGCATGATAGACTCAAATTGTTTCAGCTAAAAATTTCAGTGTTGATCCATAATCTTGCATATCCACTTTTATCACATTCAAATAATTAATGCATCATTTAATGCAAGAATTAAACATATGCAAGAATTAATAAAGACTTTTAGAGGTGGGGATAGGCAGATTTTGCCACTTTGGGTGAGACTGGTGGTCTCTGTTCCAGTCCACCAGCAGTCAACAGCTAAGTTTAAAAAACACCACTCAGACTATAATACTGAAAAGACACCCTCCCCGCTACAGGTAAGCCATTCTATTATTAGTTTAGGGCTATTAATAGTTCACCAGTGATCTCTCTGGTTTTCTTCTGCTTCTTGGCTTTTCTTCATTCGTCTATGGTCTACCTAGCACTGTTTTAAGCCCTCAGGACCTACCTCGTGGTTGAAAATGCAGTTTGAGATGCTGTTGAATGTGTATCTGACGTGGCAGCTGCTGTTGTAGCAGGTCGTCAGGGTGCTCGGGCACCTGAGCCACGCCCTGTGTTTCTGTGACAGGTGCTGAGTCAAGGGTGAGGCTGGCTGTGTCCACTGGGTCAGGGAAGTCCTGAACACCTCCAGGTATCACATCAGGGCCAGGAGTGGGGGCTGCTGGGAATGCAGCAACTAGGAGAGAGTCCAAAAAAAGAAAGCAAAATAAGCAGAAAGTAATATTAAAAATATGTGAAAAATGCAAACTTAGATATCAGTATTTGCTTTCTTTTTTGAAATTTATTACCTTGTGGCTGCACTTGTCCGTTTATATACCCCACATTTTCTGAAAGTGAAAAATCAACATTGAGCAGAACACAGAAAAGCCTTAACATATAAGCAAGCAGAAATAACTTTTATACCTACCATATCCATCAATGGACCTCCCTTCACCTTCAGCTGCAGGTGCAGGAGTTGGCACCTCTCCCTTCACTAAGCAATCAGGATAAAAACAGCAGATGAATTAGGCAGGAGATGCTGGGGTCTTTTTGTGCTGTGCATGTTTTCATGACGTACCATAGGATTTTTCAGCTGAAACTGGCTCAAGAGGCTGAGGCTCATAGGTTAGGCCTACTGTACCTGTTTAAGCCAAAAAAAAAAAAAGATAAATGTACGCTTCTAGTCAGACTGGTTGTGTAATTAGTTGAGAAATAATCACATTCCCCTCCAGGTCTACCTTCAGGTGCAGATTTGAGAGGCTTTGCTCCCTGATTATCTGTTGAAATTGTCATTAAATTATTTGATAATCATTAGACAGTTAAAACAGATCATTTTTTAAAAATCCCATAGATTTAACTTTAGCCACAATGCCAACAGTCTGCAGTGCATATTAAACCTCACCAGCACCTTAGCAGTACATGATGACATGAGGATGATGAGTTGAATTTAAAAAAGGGAAAATAGATAAATAAAAAGGTGTAATCATGCTTGCTCAAGCTCACCATATTTTCCTAGTAATTCTATATTATGTCCAAATCTGGGAGGTTCAGGTTGAAAAGGAGACCCAGACACATCTTGAAAAAAATATTATAAATTAAATAGAATAAAATAAATGCACGCAAACTGTATTCACTGGTTTGTCTCTGTACAAAGCTGTCACCCTCTGGTTTCATAACTCTAATTTTCTGGACTTTTTATTAAGAACTCCATTACGAGATCAGTACAACTTTCATATGTAATTATGAAACTAAGGTCAACATTCAAGCTTCACCTAGCTTGTCTTAACATAAAGATTTGAAATTGGGAATTTTTTAGATCTGGTTATTAAAATCTATACTAGTCTTTCTCCTTAATAAACACATTCACATTTATTCACATTCAAAACCCAAGTTCATCCAAACTTATGCTTATTTTCATTTTTTTCTCCTGGGTGTCCCTTACAGTGAGTTTGTACAATTTACAGTTAAAAATCTGAACTATTCTGTCCCTTTAGTCCATCAGAGACTAGCAACTTTAGCTCCTGTCTCCTTAAGGCTACGTTCTCAAAAAAAAGAACAATTTTCTCCTGACTGGCTATCTTTTGGAAGCCTGTTGAGGAGCAGCACCCAGTAGTTATTAGCTGCACTGGCTTTGATTTGTAGGTGATCAGAATCAGAATACTTTATTAAACCCCGGAGGGAAATTACTTCAGCTGTGTCTATAGGACCTGAAAGTATAAAGAAATAAGTGGCGAGGTGTACAAGAAAACATATTCTAAGCAGTAAAAAAGCCTCAGATTTTTGCTCACAAGGATTATTTTCTACATTTTTTACATATATTTTTTGTTTGTCTTCATTTTCAAAATTTTGACCAAATTCAGATTACATCTACTATAAAAGAAAGTCAATCAGCATATTTTCCAAATGCCAAATGCATATTTTCGAAAATGTTTTGTTTATTTTATTATGTTTACTTGTAGATTTAGCTTCAGGGTTCAGTCCAGCTGGTTGAGCTTCATAAGGCAGTCTTCCATAACCTACAGAGAAGAAACAGAGGGACAAAAAGCAGTAATGACATATTAGAGGAGTTAAAATGGTAAGCACATCACAACTGAAGAAAACTAAGTGGGTGCTATTACTCACCATAGTTACCAGGTACATTTTCACTGCTACCAAGGCCAATAAGTTGTCCACTACTGGGGAATCCTCCATATCCTGGGCATGGATGGAGAGAAGACTCTTTTAAATGATGACAAATTTTCAAAACTGAACAATTCAAAAATTGTTTCACAGTTAAATGAATATTCTGACTTTTCATCACCTCAACAGTGCCTGATTGATCTCTGGATAGACAAAAACTATCAGTAACAGCAAAACCCTCTCTTGTGAAATTGCATTGATCATATTTTCCAGGTGCAGAATCCCAGATGCACTGTATGTATGATGAATTTAAATGATCAAAACCTTGTTTTTAACCATATTGTTGTGAGAGAAGCTCTGATTGTGAAATCTGTGCTAATATTCAGAATTAAAACAATAATTTGTGCAATAACAATACAGATACCAATATTTTTTCCACGTTTTCATCACATGATCTTTGAACATTTAGCTAGCACAAAACTGATGTGAAACAACAGATAAATAGATTTTAGTAAATGTCGTCTTATTTGTCAACTGACCCATATCAGTCAACAAGACAGTAATGAGCTAGTGCCAAACTTTGGCCAATGTATCGGTGCATCCCTAATGGTTGCTCATTATTTTGATTTGGAATACATTTCATGTTTTGTGACTTCTCTAAACAAATATGTTCTCACCATTTTGTCCAAATGACTTACCATAGAGACTATCTCCATAACCTGGAGGAGAAAAATGAGAAACACTTAGGGAGCAGGCAAAATGTAGGTGTATAAACTGCTCAAGTTAGTGCCACTTTATTATACACATATTAAGTCAAGCCTCACAACATTAACAGACCTACCATGCTTTCCTGCACCATTAATTCCTGTATTGACAGGTTGGGCACCAAACTGCAGCCCACCAATACCTGAATCAGAGGAAGCAGATCGTATGATTGGATAGACCATAAATAATGCGAAATAAACTTGCTTTGGGTTGTTAGGATTTTTTTGAAAGCCCTGTCCATCAAAGAAAGGTATGATACTATTACCTCTAAAGTCATATGGTTCTTTTCCTTCCTAAGCAACTCACCGTACTTGGTGTTTGATTTCTCTGCAGTCATTCCCAGTTTCTGGGCACCAAGTGGAGGTTCACCCATTCCTATAACATTTGGAAAATTTTAGCATTTAGCAGTGTTAGATCATTTTTAGGTGAATTTTTTTAAAAGAGTGTCATAACATAGTCAACATTTACTTTGTTTAAAACAATTATCGAACATATTAAGTTATACTTGCCGCCAAATATGTTACCCAATTTGCCATTTGGACCAAGGGCAGCAGACTGAGGTTCAAACTGTCTCATTCCTATACAAATGTATAAAATATTTTTCAATTTCAAGTTTTACTCCAGGAAGAATGAGCTTTCTGTTTTGTCACACTGTGTAATATTCTGCCTGTGCATGCTTAAATTAAATTTTTTGCATGATGGCGTGGCCTTACCATTTAGTCCAGCAGGAACAACTGGGGATCCATTGTAGGGAATCTGTCTGGTACCATCTGTTGAGTGGGCATCAGTGGAATATTTTTACCTTGGTCCATATTGACCTAATATACTTCATCCTTATTTTATATATCACTATAACTATATCCTCATCCATCACCCATAACATACCTGATTTGCCATCAGCAGCAGGCACACCTTGTCCAAAGTCTAAAAAAAAGATAAATGTTGACTTTTAGGCAGAAATTAACTTTTGTAAAATAAATAAAGTAATATATTAATTAAAACATTTCTGAACTAATTTCATAAAATGTTCTTACTTGCATAGTCAGGCTGTACACCAGAAATGTATCCATTTCCATACCCTACAACAAAGCATAAACTGTCAGTTGTTCCTGCCTCTACTAAATCATAGTGTGTTATTATCCATTTATTGGCTGGGTAAAAATTTAGCTCTGCCTATGACTTGTCTGTTCACTCAGAGCAACAGCGAAATTTCAGTAAAACCTTGCACACATATTTTTAAAGATCCAAACTTACATCACATAAGCTTATGAGTTAAATTAAACTACTACATGTAAATCTTTTTCGTTTAAAATGCACCTCCAAATAGCTGTCCATTCCCAAATCCAGGTCCAAGATAGGCTCCTTGTCCATAATCTGAGTGCATACAGAAGAATATCAATGTGCATTAAACACTTAAAGTCATGTTTAATTGCACTTAGTTGAGACCACGGTGAAGGTTCACGGATGTAGTGAAGGAGGACATGAAAAGGGTTGGTGTGACATAAGAGGAAGTGAGGGATAGGGTGAGATGGAGGCATATGATCTGCTGTGGGGAGCTGTAATGGGAGCGGCTGAAAGAAGAAGAAGAAGAGTTGAGAAAAATAAATAAATACTTTTTTTAATAACATACCAGGTTGCTTAATTTTCTCTCCACTGGCATACCGAGATCCTACACAGACCAAAATGTACTTTAAAAATCTAAAACTTCTTGTAAGTGAAAAACACATTTCTTTAATATAACATTGGCAATAAATGTTACCAGCTTTGTATCCATTTCCAAGTCCAGGAAAGGTATGGCCTCCTGGATTAAAACCTGTAAATAAACACATTTTCCTTCAAATAAAATGCTTAACAAATGTATTAGAGCACCACCCAATGTAAGGTTTATGCCACAGCTGCCCAAAATCAACAGCATTGGTAATTACCAAAACAATTTTTTTATGTTTTTGTAATGGTTAAGGCATCTGTATGTCGAAGCTCTTTAACCAAAATGATATTTAATGCTAAAATCTAATTGTTATTGTTATACGTTACATTTCAAATTTTCTGTTTTACAAAAAGCCTGAAAAAATAGTAAATAAAATAGTAAAGCACATTATTATTTTTTGATTGACATGTCAAATTGTTATTATTTACTTGCATTCCTGAACAGAAAAAATAGTTTTGGTAGCTGAATGTTACGCTTGTTTAATTTCTGACTTCTCAGAGAAGACCAGTGAGCCTGCTCAAATTTGAGTATAAAAAGATGAATTCTATTTGAAATCCCTCATTCCTGTTTAAAATAGTAAAACGCGGAGAACTAACTGAAAAGGAAAGAGTCTGCACTAAAACACTTCGTGATGCTGTAGGGCCTTTCTCGTTTTTATGACAGGTGGTCTAATAAATTTGTTAGGCACTGGACTTCACCTTTACATCTATGCCATGAATAATGTAAATGAGTAATTACAAAATTAATTTAAGATTCTACTTTAATGATATTCAAACCATAGATAAATTTTAAACCCCTAAATGTAAAGCAGTGGTTTCTAACATTTGGGGTTAACAAAAATAACAGTTTTGAAAGTTTGTGCATTTCATACATAACCTTTTGAATTAACTGAACTCCATACCTGGTTTGTTTGCTTTATTTCCTCCACCATTTGAAAATCCCCCTGCATTGGCACCATATCCTAAACAATGAGTAAACAAAACCCAAACGGATACCAAATACAAAAGATACACTGATTACATCTTTGGGTTGCAAAGTGGCTTGCAAATGTAGAGCAACTATAAGCTTGCTACCTGCCTGAGCTGACAGTATTGTCCATTACTATTGCATTACTATTAAGTCAGCAGTAAGCAAATCCTCCGCTGTGAGTATTTCATGTACAAAAGCTGAGAGTAGGGAACATAGCAGAGGTATAGTAGTGCTAAACCCAATTAGCACCATTTCATTCCTGCTTCATAACAACAAATCCAGAAACACATAATATAAAGAATACAGATGAATTCAGAGGTATCTGTGCAAAATGCAGCTGCTATTGTAGACACACCTTTTGTGTGTGTGCCAATAGATGCTCCCGCACCTGCATCATAACCTGAAATGACAACATCAAGAAACAATGTTAAGATTTTAAGGAAAAGGTTTTCAGTACTAAATTAAAGTTCTGACTCTGTCTAATTTTTCCAATTTAAATATATATGTGTGAAGTTGCCGCTGTAATGCTACACTTTTGGGATTGATCATTTTGTTTATCCTGTAATTACACATGCAGAAGCAGGGAAAATTTGGCTGCACAGAACACACACACACACACTAAATAAAACCTTTAAATATACTGTATGATAATCATTTTAGGACACACTATTACTACAATATGACACTTTCAATTACCAGGTCTAGGTATTTTCATCCATTGTCCATTTGGTACTCCTGATGGTCCACAGTCTGTAGCACATAAACACATATCACAAATACAGCCACCACAAAAATATGAACATAAATTCAAGAAGTCGATAAAATAAGCAGACTTTACATAACAGTACCACCAGTAATACCAGCACTATGCCTTCAATTTGGCTTTTATTGTCCCCACTTTCTGGCATGTTGATTCATGCTAACATGCTTTTTGAATTCATGATGATCACTCAAGTTATTAAAGGTTAGCCACAGGACCTGTCAACCTTGCAGTCACAGAGTCAACTATGAACTCCTCTGTATACCAAAGTATTCAAGAGATAAATGTGAGGTCATTTCTCTGACAGCTAAGCTTGGCTGAAATTGGGCCAACAACAGGACAATAATCCCAAGTAAATTATCAAATCTACAACAGAATTGCTAAAAAAGAATCAAGGTGTTCCAATGGCCCAGTCAAAGTCCAGACCTCAACCTGAAATGCTGTGCCGGGACCTTAAGAGAGCTGTTCATAAACAAATGCCCACAAGCAATAAACTGAAGCAACTCTAATACTTTAAGGTATTGCAGCTAAAGGTGGTGCAATTAGCTACTGGAGTCATAGGGTGTACTTAGTTTTCACATGAACACAGAGTGCTGTGAAAATGTTCTTTTTCACACAGCTGTATATACATATACTTATATGCATTCAGATACTGGCTAAAAAAAACAATCAATACAATGTTTTTATCAGCACTGGCCTAAAAATCATTTATCACTTGGGCTCTTGTTTGTACCTTCACAGACTGGAGGAAGCTTTCTGTCTATTGTTCAAAGAGAAGAGAGAAATGCTTACCAGGTTTGTATTGTTTAGCTCCCTGTCCCTTAGAGATCAAAGCTATTCCATTATCTGAAAGACAGAGACTGAAAGGTCAAGTTGAAAAGAATCCAGCTACCTTTAACTAATGAACAATGGGAAAATTAAATTAGTAGGTTAAACTTCCATTTCAACTCTTGTATTGAATGCACCACAATTAAACTTTTGAAAAAAGTTAAAATGTTACTAAAAACACCACACAATGAAGAATTTTACACTTTTAGTCTAAACAGTGTCTTGTAAATTAGTTAATTCTTAAGTCATTTATTTCCAGACATTTTAACAACACTTTGACATTTCAGGAAATATGCATTTTTGCTCCCACAGCTGTATGCCAAGTATAAAAATTGGAGCCAGCAGCCAGCAAACTTAGCTCAGCATAAAGTCTAGAAATAGTGACATAACAGCTAATAAAAGAGAGGAAAATATGCTCACCAACATATTGCTGCTCATTTGTGTACACAAACAAAAGTATTAAAGTTGTCGCATTACATTTTTTACGCTACATTAGGTGAACTGTCTGCTACCTTCATATTTAACAGATGGCTTTGAGAGCAATAATTATTATCATTACCATTACCATTATCTTTGTTAGTAAAACAGTAAATAAGTGCATCAATATTCCCATAGTGTTACTTTACAAGTAATTAGAAACTCTCACCAAAAAGGTTGATCATTTTTAGAGTCAGAACAAAAGAAAGCATGCAACACAGAGCTTTAACAAGAATCTTTATAATGCTTACAACCAAGACCATTAGCAAGGATTTACTCCTATAAGACCTGACATTTGTGTATTTTTCACATTAATAGGTCAGGGTGGTCTGTAAATATATATCAAGTCTACGCAGAATTAAATAAATAACCAGCATATTACAGGCAAGTTATAATGGACAGTATTAAAACCAAAATCGTGCAGTGTGAGGAACTCTGTAAGATCATAATGTCAGTTTGACTCTACAGCAGACTGAGAATTAGCACACACACAGTATTCAGGAAACATCCAAGCATGCAGCCCACATCTAGTAAACACAGCCACATCAAGACTTAGTTTACCACTTTCCCCAGTTTCCCCTGCTGGGTGACCATTGACCCCAATGTTGTCAGGTTCTGCCTCAGGCTGATGCTTGATGTTTGCTTCTTCTGGTGAAATCTCAGGTATACCCACAGTCAGTGTTTCTTCTGGGGTGATGGTCCCTGTCATTTTAGTTGCCACTGTTTCAGGAACAGCTTTGGGTTTCAGAGGTTTGCTGTTTTTAGGGGCAATGTCCCCCTCACCAGTGCCATCTACCCCCAAAACAGCCTCAGTTTCTGCAGCTTTTTGCTCAGGCACAGCACTCCCAGTCACATAACCTAGAGGCCATAAATTTCATCAACACTTATGTAGAGTATTTGACTAAACTTGTGTCAATTTACCCAATCATTTGTAGGAAAAAAAAAACTATACAGAAAGTCATTATTTTAGAGCATCTACAGTGTGTGTGTATAAAGTTCAAATCTAAATCATTAAACTCACACGTGCAAACGAATGCATCATGAAGCTACTTGAATTGTTGCAATGGAATCAGATTAATAATAATAAGTGATCACAGCTTATAATAACAATACTATCCAAGGTACATGGTGATAAGAGTGTGCTGGAAAATAACCACAACAGATTTTTTTTTCCACACATCCAACCAGTAAAATGACATTTTTCGTAAAATTTAAACATCGCAAATATAGCATACTGCCCTGCAGTCCCAGCACATCCAGATTTTTTATTAATTTATTTTTAATGGCTACAGTCCTTGCAAAACAAATCCATAGTTATTCTATTTTTAAACATCATTTGTCACTTAAAACAAACATGATATATGAAGGAAATGTCTGAGAGTATTTTTCATTTAGGGTTAAGACAGTCAAAATCCAACATGTAAATGCGCATAAGAGAAATGACTAGAGATACAGTAGGTGTGGTTTTGTTAAATGGTGCAGTACTAGTAAGTACATGTACCTTTCGGCTGCTCCCTTGTATTCTCCACCAAGGGGTCCCCACAATGGATTAATCCGCATTGGTGATTTGGCAGCAGTTTTACGCTGGATGCCTTTCCTGACGCCTAAATGGTGAGGGGGGCTTCTGTCCCAACCTGGGATCGAACCACGGACCTTTTGCTTGTAAGGCGAACGTCCAAACCACTACGCTACTGGGAACACTCAGCACTAGTGCGTACAATACCTCAAATGGACTTTTTTCTTACATGATTAGGCACAAAGGATTTCTTTTGTTAAAACTTTCCCCAGGAAGTTAAATTACTAAATACATGAATGCATACGTGGTTTAGTTCCTTTATTACTACGTCTTTTAAAAATACTATTACGGTTCTTAAAAAGGGTTCATTCACTAAAGAAAACAATACATAGAGCGATGGAGACAAATATTTTTTCTTTACTTCTAAATAATGGCAACTAGCTGGAAGAAAGGTCATTTCAAAAGTAATTAATTCTGTATGGAAAAATGTGCTTTAAGTAAGTTTATTGAAAGCTCTACTGCACTGCATGTAATATTACATAATGACTTAGTGTTAACACTGTGAATGACTAGTTTTGGTCAATGGTAATTACCTTTGAGAGGGGCTGCTGCTGGCTCTGGTACTAGTTTACCCTGGGGAACTACTGGTGCAGGTCCAGCTGCAGCTGCCTTCTGACCCTTGATCTGTGGCGAAATGGTTGCAGGCTTTGGGTCTTTGACTACAGGAAGTGCTGGGGATGGTGTAACCTGTGGGATTAATGGTGTCTGTTTGTTGCCTTTTTCTTGTGACAAATGGAAAGGCAGCTTCTGGTATTTCTCTTTTGTCATCATAGGGAGGACACCACTGGTTGGCTGAGGAGCAAATGGCACTGCACCGTGAGTTATTGCCTGTTGAAACGAAAGACCCGCCAATGGTGCTGCGCTTGGTTGCTCTGGAGAGCGAACTCCACCTTTAAGGCCCTTTCCTTTGAATTCACCTACAGCCTTTCCAGGCTGAGCCTTTATATTTGGGAGCTTGGAGCCTGTGCAAAACCAAATGAAGGCATGTACATGAAAACTAAATTGGTTTGTAAAACCTCCACGAGAAAAATTAAAAGATCGAAAAAATTTTATTAGTAAAACTTAATCTATATCTACATTTTATCAGCTAAATTTTGCATTGTTGCATAAGTCTTAAAGTGTTGTCTAATTACAGTCATGTTATGTGTTGTGGCAAAACACATGCATGTTCACAAGCATTTACCTGCATTAGCCAGCTGTCCATTAGATACACCAGCAGGACCACCATATCCTGTGAAACACAGTGTTTAAACATGGCAGACACTATAAACACATGATTTCCAATCAGTAACTGCAAATTTAAAAAAAAATTCTAATAACACAATAATAGTTTTCCTTTCTTTAATGCCATTAGCATCATGACACAGCTCAGTTAGATGTGTTATCCAGAATTCTTACCATTGTCAAGTGTTTTCACACCTTCACTTGGTGATGCTGCTCCTACTCCTTTAGTAGTTCTTTGAGTTTTTGAGCCTCCGTATCCTGCAAACATCAGAATCAGAACAGCATTGAACACTGAGCCTAGCTGCTGAATTTCAAATAAAAATTTGTCATCAGCCAGCTGACTAACTTACCATAATGTCTACCTCCATAGCCACCCAGTGCTGCATTTCTGACTCTGTCGCCTTGTGAAAGAATTTAACAAGTAGTAAGCAATCCTGGTAATTACGGAAGACTGAAAATGCCAAAGTTAAAACAAATTAAATGCATAAATACAAACTGCTATATGTACTGCCTTTCCTTTATAGCTATTTATATGCTTATTTCTTCTATCTGCCAGCTTTTAGTCTATAATAAGCCAACCAATGTGAGATAAATTTTATAAACGAGTATATTTCAAAAAGCTGTCACCATTGGATTTGGCTGCATATCCTTTGGATACAAAAGCTCCAGTGCCTGCTGCAGCTCCATAACCTTGGTAAAACATAATATTATATACTTATATACATATATACTAATCCCATCAAACATAAATCGAATATAGATTATATATAGCACCATAATTAAAAAAGGCAATCAGTTACCACTGGGTTTAGCTCCATATCCACTGGGTGTAGTGCCTTTTCCATATCCTTGAGATCCAGAACATCATTACAGAAACCTCCAACTTGATTTAACCATATTTATTTTGTGATATGCTTGCAACACAAGTGTTACCTGGTTGGGGTCTTATTGCACCACCTCTGTAGCCTCCATAACCTGCAAAACATTCAGCAAATTATTGTTGTAATTTTTTTTTAGATTAAAGATGAAAACCAACATTTCATATCACAACTAGACCTGAAAAAGAAGGGATGTTCTCACCATGGGGTTTGGCACCATATCTATTTGGAATATTGCTGAACCCTGAAAAATACAAGAGAGTAAAATGAAAGGTGCTCAGAAATTGTATTCATCCTTTACACACAGATTCAAGATTCAAGAGCTATTTATTTGTCATTCCAACCACATACAGCTGAAGCAGAACATAGTGAAATGAAACAGCATTTCTCCAGGACCTGGTGCAACATATAAACATACAGACATATGACAGGAAGGGTTTTTTTGGGTTTTTTTTTAAGCAGTTTAAAATTTTAAAATAAAATTTTGAAAGAAAAAAAAATAGATAAATAATAAAGTGCAACGTGTGCAACATGGTGTAGTTTCAGACAATGCAAGAACAGGACCCTTTTCATCTGAACCAGATGAACATATTGCAAAATATCAAAATAGTGCAAAACAGAAGACATGAAAGACACAATGAAAAGACAACACAACAAGACACTAGCACCGAGAAAAGGCGGTGATGTGCAGTAGCAGCGATTGAGGTAGTGCAGATTGTGTGTGTGTGTGTGTGTGTGTGTGTGTGTGTGTGAGTGAGTGAGTGAGTGAGTGAGTGAGTGAGTGAGTGAGTGAGTGGGACAGGGTTTATAGTATTATGCAGTTCGGGGTTGGTGTGTGTGGGTGAGTGTGAGGGGGGCATTTGTGTAGTTCAGTCCTGGGTGATGGAGGAGCCTGATGGCTT
>VUQH01056099.1:0-10295 GCA_015106775.1 Etroplus canarensis | reverse complement strand
TCCGCCTTGGACTGCCACCCAATCCACATTGCACCGGACCCCCATGGTCCCTTCGGCAGGTGGTGAGCCCACTGGAGGACCCTAGTACTGCCAGACCTCAATATAGTGATGTCCCAGATAAGTTTTGTGTACTGCCGGTCGTCTATATATTGATCACTTCCGGTGTTTTCATTCACTGCTGTCATCTAGCTGGTCGTATAGCTGGCAGGACTAGGGTTAAGATATTATTATGCCTTAAATTAAGATAATGACAGTATTTATGGCAGAGGAATATACGCAAACACTCAGTTTTATGAACACTACTAACCAATACGCTTTTTTTGACATTTTGGGAAACTGGGAAAGGGAGTGAGGGGAATGATATCCAGTAAATGGCCCGAGGGCAGATCCGAACCAGGGCCCCTGCAGGAGAACTACAGCCCCCAGTGCATGGTGTGCTTGCTCAACTTGGTAAACTATCACAGTACTCTTCATCTTAAGAACAGCGATTTGTGTTATAGTGGAAGAGTGTCTGCAAAACCATGACCTTGATCACAATTTGGGTCAAAACCTATTAACTGATTATTGTGCACAAGTTAAATGGAATTCTGATCAATACTGTACAAAGAGTAGCGATTCTTGTGAATTGTGGGTGAACAGATGACTCACCACGGCATTAGCTCACTGGTCTTTTGGTTAGATGAGCTAAAAACTGTCTGAGACTTTAACCGTTAGTATCCACCATTATAACAGTATAGAGATGACAGAAAATAAGGGAAAGCATAATACGTCCCACTTTAAAATAAATCAGCAGGAATCATTTTTTTAAATGTCTGTTTGGCTACATTTATTAATACTGAAAAGGTGAACACTTCGGAACACATAATTTAGTGTACATTTAGTAAAATGTACACTAAATATTTAAGTGTAGTGTTTTTAATGGCTCTGTTAAGAATAGGCAGTCTTTAAATCCCTACTGAAAAGTAAGACAGTGTCATTAGTGAAAACGCTGATTCTTTACCAGTATGGTGTTCCCACGAAGGAGTTGGCTGGTGCCACAATAGAAGCAGAACCAAAGTCTCCCAGTTTGACCTGACCGGGCTCTGTCAACAAGATGTTTCCTGCCTTCACATCCCTGAGAGAGAAATGACAGATCAGGAAAAATGTGAGAGAGACAAAACAAATTGAGAGAAAATGCATTGTTTTGGGCCCGGGAGCAGCAAGATGCACAGTATGTGAGCACAAGCATCATTGCATAAGCTTATCTCAGGCAGCACAGTTTGTGCTTTCTCCCCTGTATTTGTTTAGTCTCTTGTCAGAACTGTGGGGGTGGAGAACAGAATAGCTCCAGATAAGTGAGAAAAAGAATGGGGGTTACCTGTGAATCATGTTGTGAGAGTGAAGATACACCAATCCCTGCAATGCACCATGGGTTATGGCAGCTATTTCCACTTCCTGGAGGGGTTTCTTGTGGACTGGGTAAAGAGACAGATTTGGTGTTCTCAGGTATTATTTATGCGAATGTGAACTGACATATATAACTAACTCCGTAGCGTTTTACTTTGTCCCTGTTCTGCTCTACTTACCTTCTAAGAGGTCAGAAGCTGAACCCAAGCAGTACTCCATCACCAACTAGTAGAGAGACAGAGGGAATATTAAACTGCAAACCAAGAGCACACTTGGTGTTAAAGACTTTGTCACACTTGATCCAAGTGGAACGAGGTTTTTGTAACAGACACTTCATTGCATTTATCAAAGTGGTAACAATGTTGTCACACTAAGGTGCAGCCCAGAAAAGTGTTCTCCTGCCCAACTCAAAATGGAGATCTCAGGCTTGAGAGCCAGAGCATCACCAAAGTCTGCATCAGATGTAAAAGCCAACCATATTACATAATCATTTAGCTTTCTAATAGGTTATCTCAAAGCATTAAAATTTCGAGAAAAGTTTATTATTTTTGTAATTAAATTCAAATAGGTAAACTTACATACATTCTACATTTATTACATGTAAAGTGAAATATTTAACACCTTTTGTTTTAATTGATTATGGTTTATAGTTCACGCAAGTCAGAATTCTAGCATCTCAAATTATTAGAATGTTTACTAAAATCAATCCAAAAAGCATTTACAATACAGAAATGTCCAATGTCTGAAAAAGTATATTCACTCAATACTTGGTTGGTGCACCTTTACCACAAATTACTGCATCAATGTGGTGTGGCATGGAGGCAATCAGCTTGTGACACTGCTGAGGTGTCACTGAAGCCCAGGCTGCTTTGACAGCAGCCTTCAGCTTGTCTGTATTTTTGGATCAGGGGTTTCTCAATTTTCTTCTTGACAATAACATATAGATTGTCTGTGGGGTTCAGGTCAGACAAGCTGGCTGGTCGGTCAAGCACAACAATGTGGTTATCAAACCATTTAGCGGTAGTGCTGACACTGTGGGCAGGGAAATCTACATCTGCAGAAAGTTTGTCAGCAGATGGATGCATGAAGAGCTCTAAAATCTTCTGGTCTATGGCTGTATTGTCTTTGCACTTGATATAACACAGTGAACCAACCTCCAACAACACCTGCATGATGGCATGGCTCCCCAAATCATCTCAGACTATGGAAACTTTATACTGGTCTTCAAACACCTTGGAATTTGTGCCTCTCCACTCTTTATCCAGTCTCTTGGACCTTGATTTCCAAATAAAATGCAAAACTTACTTTGGACCAACGAGCAGCATCAGTCCAGTTCTTTTTTCCTTAGCCCAAGTAAGACACTTCTGATGCTGTCTTTGGTTCAGGAGTGGCTTGATATTAGGAATGAGAAAGTTGTAGCTTATTTTCCTGAAGACCTTTGTGTGCGGTGGCACTTAATGCACTGACACCAGCCTCAGTCCCCTCACTGTGAAGCTCTCTCAAGTTCTTTAATCAACTCTTCCTGACAATCCTCTTGAAGCTACAATCATCCCTGTCACTTGTGCACCTTTTCCTACCACACTTTTCTCTTCCAGTCAGCTTTCCATTATTATACTTCAATGCAACACTCTGCTTTTTGGGACTTACTGTGCTTGTGGACAGCAAGCACAGTAGTCAGTAGCAGTCGACAACTGTCAAGCCAGAAGTCTATCCCTTGATTGTGGTTGCATGTACTGAACTAGACTGAGAGATACATGGTAGTTATACTGTGTGAATAATAGTTTGCTCAAACTTGAAATGTAATATTTACATAATTTGAGATACTGGATTTCTGATTTTCATGAGCTAATCATAATGATCATCAAAATTAAAACAAAAAAAACTTGACAGATTTCACTTCCTGTGTAATGACTACAGAATATGACAGTTTACCCTGAAATAAATTACAAAAGAAATAAACTTTTTCACAATATTCAAATATTTTGAGATGCACAAGTATGCTTTGATATAAAAACACATAATACAGCAGATAACTGCAATGATGTTATTTTTAGGGCTTTTTCACCACATCAACTTTCTCTGGGGACTGAGAACCTTTTGAGGATATCTGGAACGAAAACTGTGTTTTGGCCGGAGGACCCAGGGACTATATTTAATTCCTGCAGTCACAGTGAAACAAACACAGACTTTGTGGCAACTGCAACTTGCATAAAGCTTCCTAGTCAAAATAAGGAAGTACTAGAGACCAAGTTTCAATATTAAGATGAAAAGTTGACGTTTCAGGCTTTAATTCACATTAAAAAACAAAGACAGGTTTTGCTGTTGCCTTCCTAACCAAGAAAAAAAGAATGTGAAAGTAAGTTAAGGAGAAAAAGAGAACAAAATTGAATGTTTTCATGGCTGTTATGGTCTAAAGCACAAATAAAACTGGTAAAGTATTTGTTTACTGTGGAGAAGACAAACATGCAGATGTAAATTCAAAAACACCAAAACACCACAGTGGGTCTATGATGTTTCTTCACATGGGAAAACCACTTCAAATGTGCTGCTCAAACATATCAAAACTTATAATCATGATTATTTAACACAGCAGCTCAATGCCTTTAGAAACTTAATGCATTTATTCAACCTTTTTGGCCAAAATCACGATCAATAATTTACCAGAGTATCAGTTATGTTGTAGCTCATCCTGTTCACGATCCATCACAATTCACAGGTAACTGCAGTGTGTGATTTTCAGAAAGAAATGTCAAGTTTTCGTGCCTTTGGTTGGCTGCAGAAACTACTGCACAAATATTTAAATCTACAGAGAAGTCAAAGAGGCTCACAAAGAGTCATATCCAGGACAAAATCAGCTTTTTCACCCCCAAATGAAAGTGTTTGAGTTCAGGACTATTATGACTAAATGGTCAGAGGTATCCATGCACATAAAAAGCAGAAAATTATTGGAATGCATCAGAATGTCGTAGCATTGACCATATTACTGATGTTAGCCTAACGGTGAGAGGAAAGCCCCAACTACACCTTCCTAATGTGGGTGTCAACCAACAGGACCACTCCCCCCACGATCATGACCAATAAGATCATGATCATTGCTATCTAACAGTACAGACAACTATGACCCTGACCTTCAGCACAGTTTGGGTGAAAACCCATTATGTATTCACTGTATGCATATTTCACTAAATTCTGACCAATACTCTATGAGGAATAGGTAGTTTTGTGAATTGTGGACAGACGGACAGAAAGCAGACACCTTCCCATCACATTAGCTTAGGTCCTTTGGCCAGAGGAGTTAAAATAAATTATAATAACTGTCCACCCTTCTATTAAATGCTGCTGTTTATTATCCACCACTGGAATGATTTTTACTATTCAAGGTTATTTGAATTTATTTTTATTAACCCTTTTTACCAGGAAATTAACTCTTGAGCTTAAGAAACTTTTTTGCGAGAGTGTCGTGGGCTAACACAGGAAGCCTAACTTAACACGTTTCTAAAAGGCAGAAGAAACTGGAGCTCCAGAAAAAACCTACACAAGCATGGGAAGAACATGCAACCTCAACACAGAAGAGCCCTACCTGGACCCTCTAACTGCGAGGTAATAGTGCTTATCAATGAGATGCCCTGTTGCCCAAAGCAAAGAATATGCCCTGCTACATTCTTAGGTATTTTTCATGTGCCACTGGGAACAAACTAACAGCTTTAAAATTCTAAGCAGTGCCTTTTACATATACAAAGCAATGCATTTGACAAACATAACATTCATGAATATAAAACTGCAGTTTACTATGTGTACTAAAAAAATGAGGACTAACGTAAACACTTTTCACATGCACTCACCCAGGCTGTGTGCTCTCTCAGGTAGCAGCCACGGTACTCAACAGTGTTGGGGTGGCGCAGTTTCTGGAGGAACTTCACTTCCTTGATGATATCCTGCCATTTCTGGAACATGAAGAGAGCCTCAATTACTGAAAAGCAAATTTATTCAGTAGATAAAAAGATATCACATCTACAGTAGATAAGCAATTAGAGAGTTGTCAGGTCCTACCTCATTGGACTGTTTGCCACTATAGGACATCTTCTTGATGGCCACCACCTCATTTGTGCGAATGTCATGGGCCTAATGGAGAAAAGTTAGGGACAACAGGTAATACATTTCTTGAAGCTATGGATCCTGTTTAAACCATCTTTCTGTTTTTGAAAGCTAACTGAGAGCATCAGTTCAGTGTTTGATTCCACAAAGCACTTGAGATACATCCATCAACCATTTTTTCAATAGAATCAACAAAGGAATTACCATTACATAAAACATGCATTTTTTGCAGAGCTTCCTTCCCACTTCTCTGCCCTCCTGTCCATTCCTTCATCCATGACTAGCTCTTTTTCACCCTTCATTAAACAGGAACTTTCATCCTCCACTGAAAAGTTGTTGTCTGTCCCTAACTCGCACCACGTTTTCCTTCTCTCCTGCCACATTTCATCTTCAGCCGACAGGTTTTTCCACCTTGTACATTTACTGGAAGTACCACCATCTGCCAGCTATTCGTTGTTGTGCTTATCTTTTTCTTCAACCATCAATCATCATGATCCCAGCAAGATTTAAAACCGTGATTACATTTAAGAGAGTGAAAAAATGCATTTTCATTTTATATGTTTTAGTTTTCTAATGAATGTATAAATGCTTTATTGTCACTGCATGCAAAAAACATACAATGAAATTCACTTAGCTGTCATAACGGACAGTGTCATATAAAACCCATGAAAAATAGTAATAAATAAATACAATACACATAAAAGAAAATGAAATAAGACCAGTTATGTAAAAGGCCAGTTAAAAACCTACTACAGTGGAACAATTTTTGAATTATAACTTAAAAAAAGTTACTTGCAGCACCAATCTGATGGAGTTTGACTTGCCTACCAGGGTTTTTCCTGTCTCAAAATGGGGATACACAGATAAGAAAGACTTGTGTGCATACAATGATGGCAGTAAGTATGTGTTACCTTACTTAACAGAAATTTATGCAATTTCCTGTTAATTTTAGTGATTTCCTTTAGGGGAAGGTAAAAACCTCTTGGATCCGTGCCAAAATGTTTTCATATGCAGAAAAAGCTCCTGCCTATATTGTTGTCTACGATGCCTACAATAATGAAAAAAATTCCATTGGACCAATCAGTAAAATAAGAAGTCAAACCAAAAACAGTCAAAGAAAACCTAAAGCAAAGTGCTTTTGAGAGCTTGCCAGTAGACTGACACAGTGTGACTGAAAAATAACATGTTTTACAAACTCCAAATCTTAAGAACAGATTTTCAGCTCACTCCTTTTACATTATTTCATAGTAATCTGTCCCTATATTCATGTTTGAGAGACACCTTCACACACTATAGGACACATGTTTTGGACCACCTATCATTATACCTACAGGAGCTTTATGAGATCCCATTCTTAATCATATGCATTAAAATGGAGTTGGTCAGCCATTTGCAGCTTCGACTATTCTGGGTGTGTGTGTCTCTATGAATTTTCACCCAGTCATCCAGAAGAGCATCTGTGAGCTCAGACATTAATGTTTGACAGCAGGGCCTTGCTCACAATCTCCACTGTGGTTCATCTCAAAGGTGTTGATTAGGGTTGAGGTCAAGGCTTTGCGCAGGCCAGTCAAGTTCTTCCACACCAAAATCACATGCCTTTATGGATCGTGCTTTGCACACTGGGGCACAGTCATGCTGGAACAGAAAAGGACCTTCCCTAAATTGTTTCCACAAAGCTGGAAACACAGAATTGTCCAAAATGTCTTAGTAAGCTAAAGCATTATGAGTCCCCTTTATTGGACATAAGGGGCATTGGTGACTTTCACGGACATGCCCCTCAGCTCTCGCAGACCCCACTCTGTAACTTTACATAGCCTGTCACTTAATGTCTAGGTTATTCTAAGCATTTCAACTTCTCAAAAATACCTTACAGTTGATCATGACTTGCTGTAACGGTGGCATCTGATTAAAGTACCACACTCAAATTCAGTGAGCTTTTTAGAGTGCAGACTATATAGCTAGGTGCTTGATTTTACACACCTTTGGCAATGGGACTGAATAAAACACCTGAACTCAATGATTGCGAGGTGTGGCCCAATACTTCTGTTCATAGAGTGTATTGACTAAAAGGTAAAACTTTCAACTGTACCCTGTTGACTTGCTATTAATATTATGCATCTACAACTCATGCAGCACAAATGTTATATTTTAAATTATCCTTATCAATACACCAGCTGACAGACAACAAACACATACAGACACAAATATCTGTATTCATACTGAGTAAAAGGCCATCACATTCATGCCCATACTGAGAGAGAGAGAGAAACACTTAAAGGCTCTTGTGTGCACGCAATCTGTGGCCACCTCAGCGACTATCCTATTACCATTAGAGCACTGAGGAAAAGTAACTTACGAAGTACACTGCTCCAAAGCTCCCATGGCCAATCTCCCTCAGGTCTGTGAAGAGCTTCTCAGGATCCTCTCTTGAGAATAGCTCAGCCACCTCCGGGTCCTTCAGGCTCCCGGCCCGCACACTCGACGGCATGGCCAGCGCCTGGTAAGCATTAAGCAGACACACTGGGTGAGCATCTGCTATTTGGAAAGGACACTAACATTTGTGCTGGAAACATGAGTTGCCTCGGAAACACGGTCTAGTCTGTCACATAAGGCTGACAAACTTAGATCTCTTGAGGAAATTATTGACACTGATGTCGCTTGTGGCATTTTTTTAAAAAATCTGGTGGAAGTAACAAAAATACTGTTCTCAACCAAAGATGAAAAAGGAAAGGTATAAACAGCAAAATCCAAAGCACAAATACGGGCTTGCACCCAAAGCACCTCCAAAAGAGGAGATATTTGTACTAAATCACAGTGTTTCTCTCCTATATTATCAGTAATTATATATTAACACCGAATTGCTGGATGTTTTTGTCTGTAAGAGTGTAGTTTTTTTCATCTTCTGTTATAGATAGTGACATGCATTGCAGATGACTACCTTGTAATGTACTGAGTTTTGCAGAATTTCTATATTATGATTAAAGATATTTCTGGTGACTAATTTACAAAAAATAAATATTTTACCAACAATTTCAAAACACGATTAACATTCTTCACTAAATGGAATGCACTTTAAATGAATCTGAAAGGTGCGGCACTTTGCATAACATTCCACTACACTGTTAGATTAGCCTGCTGAGTCTAGGGTGACCAGATGTCCCTCTTTATGAGCAGTGCTAGCACCAGCAGACTTTTTCCTGTGCAGAAAGTGGTTATGCATTGTTCCAGTGGAGTACTGACACAGTCAAGAACCATTCCTTTGTTTAAGGTCAAAATACTGCAGAATTGCACCACTTAGCTGGGTTGCCACTGATCTTCCCACAACTTCCCATCATAGAGGGGCTGAGCTGTGTGCCAGAGATGACATACTGGCTAGTAATGGGTGGCTGTGTAACGTCTTATAGGCAATTCATGGTACTGAGGTTGTGTTCATTTGCATAGGTATTTTGCTACACAGACTGAAAGATTCTGGGTCTGCAACCTATGCAAACTTGCTTGCATGCAGTCCTCCCAAAAACCAAGAGTGCGTAGCTCAACTACGCTGTGCATAGGTTGAATGCTGACTGCTTGAAATTTAGGCCTAAGTAGCAAAGGGAGTAACAGAGTTTCCTATGAAGAGAACAAGCAGAACAAAAAAAAAACAACAACCAAAAAACATCAAAGATAAAAAAGCAGCATGAAAAGCACAGACAGAGGCCGCAGTGCATAGTTTTCATTGTGATTAATACTTGGTTTCACTTCAGCTTATCATATGCTGTAACTTCTGGCCTCTCCACAGCTGGCTGAAGGAACAAGCAAGAGCAACTGTTGCACATATTTTTGACAATGCCTTCTGTGACAGTTAACGGCAACAACATGTAAACAACAATCAGCAAAGTTGTGCCCAGGTTCTGCGTAGGACCACTGCATAACCATGCCAGACCCTTTAGAACCCACCATTAACTGGTTTTCAACATTAGTACGTAATTTTTTTAACTGACAAATATTTGTCCTGCCAACTAGCAGCAAAAATCAAACTTACAAGCTGACTAGTCGCTTACCTCCCTAATTGTAATACCATCATTATTGTGGGCAGTGTCATATCTTAAATTCGTCTGATTCCCAACACCGCGACCAGAAAACAAGTCTGCAGCTCCATATTGGCTAATTTATTGTACTGCTTGCCCATATGGAGAGCCTACACAGCTTTGCAGACAGTTGTCTACATGTTTTAGTTGTTTACTGTCACCAGCGTGCACAACCACAACCACAACCAACCAGTCCTCTTATTTTCTGTAGTTGGTCCTTTAACCAGCGCCAGGAAAGATCAAAGTCATACCATAGAAAGAGCTGAAGTGAAATAGAGTGTTAAAAACAACAGTAAGTGTCCACTGCAGATACCATCTATGCTTTTCATGCTATTTTTTAATCTTTGGTGTATTTTAGGCTTCTCTCTTTATGTTGGAAACTCCGCTGTCGCTCTCTTCCTGTTCCAGCCTACTTTTCAACCAATCAGCAATCGACCTACCATCCTCGTTCAGCTGCATAGTTTGTTTTTTGGAGGGTTGCACTTCAACACGATGCATGAATGTGTGCATGAATGGGTGATGTGGCTTGTAGTAAAAAGCACTTAAAGTACTCAGTTACAGCAGAAAAGCACTATATAAATTCCAGTCCATTTACCAATATTGGCCCTAAGACAGAAGCGAAGATGCACTGGTTTTAAGGAAAACAAACACACACACACATACATATATATATATATATATATATATATATATATATATATATATATATATATATATATATATATATATATATAATTGTATATATAA
>VUQH01056093.1:0-21232 GCA_015106775.1 Etroplus canarensis | reverse complement strand
CACACATACATATACACACACACACACACACACACACACACACACATATACACACACACACACACACACAAACACACCCACAAACACACACACACATATACACACACACACACACTCAGTCACACACACACACACACACACACACACACAGTAACAATGGTGGATGCTTATACTGAATGTCCATAGTTTTAAATGATGAGGTTAGAGTATAACAACGTAATCCCTGTGAGGCAGATGCTTGGGCGTCTAAATGCTTTGTTTCACACAGTTTTTTTTTATACTCTTGGCTCCATATGATGCCAATAAGAGAGGCTATTCTTAATAGAGTAATCTCAGTCACACATCTCTGGCTGTGAGCACAGAATCCTCACCCACCTGCTTTTCAAAGCTTTTGTTTGTGAGGGATAGCCAACCAGAGGAAAGGAAGTGTGGCCTTAAAGAGAGGTGAAGTAAAATAACATTTTTGAAATGTGAGAATGGAAACAATCATAATATGTTCCCTTTAAATACTAACATGGCTATGCAAACATGCTATTAATGACAATACTGTTGCTGTTGTTGAATATTAAGCACTATCACAAAGAACAGCTAATAGTGATGGGTATGTCATTCTTTTTCATTTATTTGATTATTAAACCTATCAAGTAATAAGTGCATTTTCTCCCTGTAACAGTCCATCCAACTCTTGGCATGTTACAGAGAGCTGAAATCACGATGTCAGGTTTGACTGTGTTCTCCTAGCTACTGTAACTCAGTCCAGGCTCTCATGATAAGAAATATTTTGCAGCTGTGATACTTTATTTTATAAGCTATCTTCATGTTTTAATATGGGTATGGCTTCCTGATGGGTTACATTGATTAGCTGGGTAGTCACTCCACGCCCACACCATAAAATGCCATCACACAAGTGGAACTGTAAGTCTGACATTTCAGGGCTTATCAACATCACCTCAATGCACAGTCATCGGCTCCACGCCCTTAAAACAGGATAGCTAGAAGCACTCCTCTGTTCCTTTAACTAGTTAAAGGAAATGCCCTGCACCACGACAATCATTTCCCTGAAAGATGTGTAACCTCCAGAGAATATATATACGCACTGATACATAGGCTTCTTCAGATGTCAACACTGTACCAAGAAGAAAAGTGTAAAGCAGATAAGAAAGCTTTCAGCGCAAAAGAAAATAATGTTAAAATAATCCCAGACAAGTTTTGGTGTCTTTTCTTTAAATGTAAAGAGTAGAGAAGAGGAGAGCGTTACAGAGGGAAGCATAAAGGACAAGAGAGTACAGTCTCAATTTAATTTTGTGACTGCACTGTGTCAACCGGCTGAAAATGAACTGCTATCTGTTGAGCCAGCAGGCAAGCCCAGGCACACTTCTTTCTCGCTCATTACCTTTCCTGCTGCTGTGCTGGACTATCTGTACTGTCCTCTGCATTTGCTGTGTCAGGGCTTCACTATGAAATATATCACGGTTAGGGATATACCTGCCCAACGTTACTCCTCCAAAGATTCTCAAAATTTTACATCCTGTTCAAGAAAGTAGCTGCCCAGCACCTACAAAAATGGGTTGTGTTCAGATGATTAAATGATTTGAAGTTAAATTGTGTAACATTATATTAAATATTATTATAATATTAAAACCACCAGGACATGTAAAGAGGACCTTTTGGTGTGTCCTGTGGCATTTGTCACTATGACATTAGCAGCAGACCATTCAGGGCCTGTGGGTTGCGAGCTGGAGCCTCTTCCAGCACATCCCACGAATACTCGGTCACACTGGGATTTAGGGAGTTTGGAGGCGGGGGGTTGTTGTGCCCCTATAGCTATTCCTTAGTTGTTTGTGTGGTGGAGTGTGTTGTCCTCCTGGGCAAAGCCACAACCATTGTGTGGAAGTACTGTTGCCATGGCTGTGTGTGCATTGCCTGATATGCATCAAAGTAAAATCCACATTAATGCTGGAAGTCAAGGTTTCCCAACAGTTAAAATGCATTGTTCTAATACTACATTGTAACAAGATGATCAGTGTTCACATCACCAGTTAGTCGATAATGTTGTGGCCGATCGGTGTATGATGTGCAACATTAGATTTTGTGCTAATAAAGGGGAAAATGGCATCTACAGAGGGCTAGTTAGCTTTGAGCAGGATTAAGTAATACTTTGGAACATTAGAAATATGTTTTTATTCCAGAAAATTGGCTGGGAAAGGTTAGTAACAACACTAAACCTGAGTGCAGTCACTGTACTTTCCTTTATTTTAAGTGTTACTTTTCCATGACATAATCATTTTCATGTGTTGAATCAGATCTGGATGAGTCAGATTCTGGTTTTAACATAATTTTGTTAAAAGTTTTGGCTTTGTAAGGAAGATCTGAAGTAATGTGACCTCCTGCCAACACTCATTTTTTAAAATTAATTTTAAATTCCATGTTTGCTCGTAGTTAAACCATAATAATCCTAACTTTGCACTGATTTTGACTTAGTAGTGCTTTCTAGTCAGTTCATCAAAAGAAGTACAAGTTAAACATTGTTTTTCTTTAGACTGGTGACTCATTTAATCAAAAATAAAAGTTTAGGAGATGTGAAATGAATGAATATGGCTGTGGCTGTGGCCACATTTTGGTGACATCCGGGGGTTTCCTGCTCTCTAGGGGAAGACACAGGTAATGCCTGTTTCCTGGCTGAAAAGGCCTTGTGATGCATGCAAGACTTTTCTGATCTACAACGAAAAAACACAAACACAAAAATTAATGTGTTGAAAATGTTTACCTTTAGAGCATTTTATCACATTTTATACATTGAGACTATGAAACCCCTCAGGACAAGTAGCTCAGATATTTCTCCTCCTGAACTTCAGTGTTCCCATGTTCACCTTGCTGGCTGCTGGTGGTAAAATTTCCACCATACTCAGATGCAAAAAGTAGGAGTGTGTTTCTTTGGCCAGCCTTTCTAGATTGTCTAGATTCCGGACTTGGTGAAGTCTGAGGTTGTGGCCTAATTGCATGTCAAAGCTCGACTGCACTCTTCCGAAATGAGGGAGGTGGGGGGGAAAGTGTTGATGGGAAATCTTCTCAAACCAGTTCAACAACTTTGACTTTCTTCACAGCTGGAGGCAGTTTTTGGAGACTTGGTGGTGTCCGTTGAACGTTGTATGTTGTTTCTCTTTTATGACTTGATTTTTCTGTTTTGTTTTGTTTTGTTTTGTTTTTTTGAATAACAGGTTTCTTTAGTCAACGGGACTGCAAAGGCTCCTTTTCTCGGGTGAGTGACACCACTAACAAAACCCAACAGATTTGCACAGCTCTCTGTGACTAATTAAAAGTATAATTTACTTTAACCTTATACCACTGTTGTAAACTTTTCACATTTTCTTCTTGCAGAGGAGGGAATCCCTTTGCCACGGTCAAGCTGAGACCCACGGTCACGAATGACAGATCTGCGCCTATCATCTAACACAAAGCAAACTGGGGTTTTTTTCACCGCTGTTATGCCTTCAGGGGACTCATATTACATGCATTAGGATCATACAACGAGGGATCCCCTTGTGACTCTCTGAATATCTCCCGAACCTGACATCTCACCAGCCTGCATGCTAGTTTCTCTCAGTACCAGTCTGCTGTATTAAAGAAATCCTCTGTTTCATGACTTAAGTGTTAATGCCACCACCATGCACATTTGGAAACAGGAAATCTTTGAGGGCAAAGAAAGTTTTTCTTGGTGTATTCATCTGGTTTTAGTTCATGCAGTAAGTAATAAATCACTAGAACGTGAACATGTAGCCTCTGTTGAATCCCCATCATGTCAGTAAAAGTTGCGATCAATTGGCAAACATGCTGCATTTCCTGGGGCTGCTTTGCGATGAGAGCTGCCATGTGTCCTCCATTGGCAGAAGGAAGTATTTGCTTTAGATTGTTTACCAGGAAAGGAATATGACTCTGACACTGAGCAGAGACAGAAAATTGTAAACAGTTAGGCTGTTATCAAAGAAATCAAATTGCACTGGATAACAGCCATGCGTCATTTCCTGTGAATCGGTTATTTCTAGGCAATCAATCAAAATCTACCATGAGAATGTTTTCTATCACTATCAGTAAAAATTATTGCAAGTGAATAGGTTGGATGAGGTTAATTTCATTAAAAAAAATAAGAAACACAACTTTAAATTTTACAGAAAGCTATAAAACCTGCACTTTGTCTTTGCATTTTTGCATTACACATTCGCCTTACAAGTAAAAGGTTCCTGTTTCGAGTCCAGGTGGGGACACAAGCCCCTCTCACCATGGAAGGTTGCGTCAGGAAGAGCATCCAGTATAAAACATCTGCCAAATTACCAATTCAGATTAATCCACTATGACAACCGCTTGGGGAAAATGAAAGGAAGCAGCCAAAGGTGCAGCAAAAGGCACAGTATCACTCATTCATTTATCACTTTCTACCTACTCCAGATATTTTGTGCTAGAGCAAATGAAAAAAGTTTACTCGTTTTAACTAAGACTCTACTGACATGCTAAGAGGAAGAGGTCTGTATCTTCATTTTGCGGTTACCCTGTCCCTTTAAGACTTTGTAAGACACTAAGCACAATAAGGTCTTTTTAATCTTGTTTTGATAAAGAATGATGAGATCCATGTGCAAATGATTGCTACCTGATACTGATGAAACAGACAAGCACCCAGGCCATCTTCCTGACTTGCCAAAACATATCTATTATATTATTTTTATTATTGTTATTTTTTCTTTTTCTGTTTTTTTTAAATATATTTTTTGTAGTTATTGAGGTTGTGAGAATGATGGGAGAGTGACGTGCTGGGAAAAGGGTTTGTCATTAGAGTTGAGGCAAAAACAGTAGGTCACTGTTTTGAATGAGAAAGCTATTTATATATAGTAAGTTTGTACAAAATATTTAAATAAATATGTAAACAAAAGTCAATCACAACAGCCACTTTGCTCAGTCTGAGCCTTGGATGCCACCCCGTTTTAGGTTTGACTGCTGGTTTGCATATTAAAAGGGTAAAATGACCTTTTGATGAAGGGAATTATTTCACTCCTCATGGTTTGACTGTTGTTCTATGTAGCTTCTGTGCAAAACACAGTTTATGCAAAATCAAATGTATTTTAATGATAATCATTTGAATTGTACTTGAGTAAAGTGACTCATTGTTTGAAATCTTCAAGGTGTTATTTAGTGAGGAAAAATGACTTTTTCCCATGTATCTGCTTCTGAATTCAGCTGTATGATGAGCAACATGAAACAGCTTATTGAATAGCATTAACCCACTGATGTAAGTAAACACACCATACTGCCATATTTCCACATGCTTTCTTCCGAGTACCTTGCCACTGTGTTGACCAATGTAGTCTTTTTCTCAATAAAACACCATAAAGCCTGAATATTACCTCCATATTCAGTTTCTTTTCTTTTTACTGTTTCTTAGCTGAGATGAAAGATGGAAATGTTGATCATATTACTGCAAAACAATAAAAATTCACAAAGAAAGTTTGTAATATTTTTTAAAGGGAGGCAATACAACTGAAGGCCTAGAGTAGTCATAGTAAGATGTCATTTAATTCACCTGTATGTATGCATGCATGCAGCCCAAAGAGATTCACAGATAAAGAAAAAATAATTATTAAAAAAAAATGCCAGTTGTATAATCTTTGATTTCAGAGGGATCTTTTTTTAGCGAGGCTGAAAAATATAAGCATATTAACTGTGAACACAGATAAAACACACCGATTGACTACAGGACACCTGACAGCAAAAGCTGCCTTTTAAACTTTAAAAACTGATTGACCTGAAGCACAGAGAGGAAGCCATTTGGACATTATTACTGTGCCTCAGCAACAATTATTCAACTAAACAGGGAGCTCAGTATGACCGACACTCAGAAGAAGAAAGAGACAAGCATTTCAGCTTCCGCTTGTTTGAATGACTAATGGCAGGAAACCTCAGTTTCTTGCCCCCTGCAGTACACCCTCTCATTTTCCTGACAATAAGGAATTTTGAATGGTTTAGTTCTTATGATATAATACCAGTATTATATTACCCATGTTGTTTTTTACTCTAATCCATTAATAAAAAATAGTAGAAGTAGTAGTGATGCCAGCAAAATACAGTTTGAGTATCCAGACTGAACACACTAATTTTCATAAATGTCTACCTTTTGAGGTGATTGTTTAAATCAGAATTACTTATCAAACATCAGTGTGGCTTTTCTGGCTTGTGAGCTGATAAAGAAGGAAAGAGAAGAGCTTTAGAAGCTCAAATTTCTTTGTGTTTCATTTTCTTGCAGGTTAAGTAAAACCTTAACATTTTTACAGCGAAATCACAGTAATTCCAGCTGCATTTTATGTATCTCCAACTTGAGCAGGTCTAATCACCTCTGTAGTGTGCAGTGCCCCTTATCTATGTTTTTTCATATGAAAATGTCCACAAATGTGTCCCCCGTAGTGTAGTGGTTTTGCTCTACAAGCGAAAAGTCCCTGGTTCGATTCTAGGTAAGAACACAAGTCCCTCTCATCATGGAGGGTTGTGTCAGGAAGGGCAGCTGGCGTAAAACCTCTGCCAAACTAGCAATGCGGATTAATCTGCTGTGGCTACACCCCCGAGAACACAAGGGAGCAGGCAGAAGTGGTTTAGTTAAAATATAAATGCTCCCTCTTTAATTGAATTAATTAGAAGCTTAAAGCACTTCAATAAGGACTGTGATTTAAAGTTTCTGTGCACCACTGAACATGACTCTTGCTTGTCTGTGTCTGTTTTGCTGCCTAATTGGTTTCTGCGGTGACTTGTAGCCCAGCAGCGCCCTCTGCTGGACATTAGCTCTACAAACACCTGCTTGCAGCGGACAGCCAATGGGAATGAAGCAACAACAGCGGCAGCACTTCCTCTTTCACTCTGGAGAGAATTTGTGATGTGAACGCCAGCAAGTACCATACACAGAATGACTTTGACACCTCTCCAGTCGTTTCCACTCAACGAATGAGCAGCAGGAACTTCCCAACAGCCGCTTTAAGAGAGGCAGCTCAAGGTTGGTGTCGTTGGACTGTGCTAGTTTGCTATTTCTAGAGGGCTAAGCCTGTAAGCCTGTACCAAAAAACAAGCTCAGTATTGCGTTAAAGCCTAAAGCTGGTTTTGCTGCACACTGCACATTTATGTGAGGGGCACCATAGGTTACATTTCACTCTCCTGCCGTTTCACTTCTGCCGTTAATAGTCCAATGACTGAGGTTAAGCTCAGGCTGTGCTAACATGCAGCTACGTACCTTATTACTGAGTAGTAAACATTACTGATAAACAAGCATGTTTCTGTCGGTGTCATTGTTGTGTCGCCACTTCCAAGGTTTATAAATGTGATATCTTTATGTATTTTTTTATTGTCATTCGTGTGAGATGTGCTGAATGTACAGTACTCTGTTTGCAAAGGGTAGAGAGTACGCCTTTGTAGCAGCAGCAGCAGCGTCCCTGCTGGTTGGTGGATGCTGGGAAACAGATGAAGACCACCTGCAGTAAGCCAAAAGCACTGAGCTGGGTTTTTCTCTCTCTGTGTTCATAATCTGCACATACAGGCTTAGATATTATGAGGGCAAGGTGGGTTACCCTGCCTGCACATCTCCGGGGACAATGTGGGCAGCTCCTGTATAGATTATTTGCAGCACACACATAGACAGGTTCAGTTTTACTCTTACTCATGCGACAGTCTGCATACATTCACGTATTTGCACTTCCTATTATAAAGAAAGAAATAAAACTAAGGGTGAGCCCAGGACTGTATATCCAAGGAAGAAAGTAATAGGTATAGATCAAGGGACTTCTTCAGGCATTACAAGTGTGCATATACACTTTATACGGTCTTAAACAGAATTACACTCAGTGATTCCTGACACACAGCATGACTGGTCTTGGGATGGACCCAGAGAGCAGACTCAGACCCAGGAGTACAAAATAGTGCAAGTTTATTTACAGTGCTGTTAGTGCGAGGGAATGTGCAAGGTGAGGGGGAGTGAGTCCAGGTGTGTGGGCAGAGAGCGGGTCAGGCAGAGTGACAGAGTCCAGGTGCTGGATTGATCCTGAGGATGAACAAGCAGATGGTCAGACAGGGCGAGATACAAGGTTAAGGCGGCAACAACAAGCTTAGACTGAGACTGGTAATGGCCTGGTTTACTATGCATAACTGTAGCCATACTCTGGCAGAGTCTCATTGAGTCTGCAGGGCTTAAGAACCCTCCCAGAGTGTAGATGGAGGCCAGGTGTGCAGCTCTGACTCCACCCTCGTCGTTAAACACCTGGAACTAATAACAATGTTAACGAGCCCACCAGACCCCAGAGAAGAGAGAAAGCAAGAGCGAAAGAAAGAGAGGGAGCTGACTCCCAGGCAGGCAGGGAGGCCTGACAACCTTCCAGACACTGTCATATTTATGTTATTTAAATGTTTCCTGTAGAACAATATGCTGAAGTACAACCTTGTGCTTAAAAGTCATTATTCAGTTAAAGTCCTTCAATCAATCCTCCCAACACTCAGTGCAAAATTTTATTTTCTTATGATATTCAATAAACTAGATAAATCAAACCACAATAATGGAATAAGGGAACAAACCCTCCAAAGATCAGTTTTGTCCATCACTGCAGCAACTACAGGTGAGCTCACAGGCTGTGCACTTCCAGCAGCCTGGAAATCAGCTGACTACTAACTATGACCGCTACACAATAAAAGGAAAAAAATGGCTGGCACCATTACTACAGTCTGTTGATGTATATGATTGGCTGTGTTACACAGTGTGGTAAACACCAGTTATTTTCAGCCGCTGTTACATTATTTGTCTGGTAATCTTTGGTTTTAAGTTGAAATGCATCCATATGCTGTAAATTGGCACATCACCATTTGAGACTCACATGTGTTGTGTCTTCACGTCATATTCTCTCCATGTGAATTGGTAAAATAATCTGTATAACCTTTACCTTTGGGGTGACTAAGTTTTCCATTCAGGCATAGCATTAAGTTATAAGATGACCAGTGCGTTTAACCCCACTTATGCACAGTTCGACTGACATCAAATAGAGTTCCTGCAGAGACAGCCACTTCTGCTTTTCTTGCATTGGATAAGAGCCAGACTTTAGACAACCGTCTGTCATTCAGTGTGGATGTTTTTTAGAACATATTGAACCAATCCAAATTTAGGACGTTGTCTCAATATGTGGAAAAATAGATAAAATTGCTGTGCAGTCCCACACAGATTGGAACATCTGGTCACCCTGTGTCCCGGAGTATAAAATGTAGGTCACTAACTTTAAGTGAGAAGCCATGGAGCAAAGCATGCTGTAAACACTAGAGGTGGGAATCACCAGAAACCTTTCAATATGATATCACAATTCTTAACTGGTGATACAATATTATTGTGATTTTAAACATTCTGCGATATGCTGAGTGTTGCAATAAAATACACTGCAATATATTGCAAGAGCAGATTATGTCCCCAAAGATAAACTTTGTCAACGTTTGTTTCATTTAATAAGATAAATCGGTTCAAATCCCTTTTATTTATAAAGCGCATGTAAAAATAACAAAGGCTGACCAGAGCTCTATATACAATAAATCAGAGAAAGTAAAAGAAGATCAAAATAAAAATAATAAAAGCAGACTAAATAGCCCAGAAAAACAGCTAAAACACAGGGATAATAAAAGAAAACACAAAAACAGACCCACAACAGCAAACTGGAAAATAAAGTTCTCAGTCTGTTCCTCTCACTTCAGTCATTTTTATTGCTGCAAAATGAGATTGTCAGATAGACAGACTGACCAAAAAACTGTAATTAAAACCTGCAATAAATGACAAAAAATGTATGTATTAGAGTCTCATCCAACTTAACTGAATGCAAACGTGTGTGAAATACTGTACCATGATGTGCATTTTGAACAGTGCAAATTTTGTGCAGTCCCTGCAGCAGCTGTAGAATGTGAAAATATATATAGATTACATAGGTCCAAAAAATAACTGCTTTTATTATTCTAGTACTAAAGCCATCAATTTGTGTTTTCAGTTATTATAATAGGAATTCTATATTTGGTGTGCCTGTATCAATCCATTATTGCCACACAAAATATTGCAATATGATGCTGCATTGCAATATACTGATTTTTTTCCTCCACTACTTGTAAACAACAAACAGCAATGAGCAAGGGTCAGTGCTACTTCAGCTCATGATACAGATAAATGTGTGCAGATCACCTCTAAGGAGATTATGGTGTCCATGCACAGTTTGTTCAGACTCAGGTGTGCAAGGCTACTACTCAAATCAATTGTGTCTGAATTGTGCAATACACTTTGGTTTAAGTACAGCAACCCTCTAACACTGATTTAAATACTCAAGCTACTATGGAAAATTTAGGATTTTCCATGCATTTAAAGAACATAATTTAAAAGCTACTGTGATTTTAAAAGAAAAGAAAAATACCACAAATATACTTCATATGTTCTACAATGAAAGAGGCTTTTTTAGATTTTGAAAGATTAAACATATGCTAATTCAAAAATGTTAGAAACTATTTGGAGAGTCAGCAGTGGCGTCGCTAAAATTACAGTTCTGTACATTTTTGTATTTAGTTTGCCATTCCTTTGCTGGTAAGACTGTTTGTGCTGTCCTTTAGTTTGTCTTTGGGATTGAGATCAGGGCTCTGTGAGGGGCATTGTAGGACTCTGATTTTCACCTTGGCAAAATATTTGAATGCCTCTCGAAAGAGCCGCATCTGCCTGATTTCTTTTGCACATTTCAGATTTCACAATACCTCAGATACAAGTTCACCTACATCATTGCAGGAAAGTTCAGATGAGGTTGATCGAAATCTAATGATTGTTTTTTATCTTTATGTTCCTGAAATTTTCTCTTATGTTTACTTACAACTGTGTGATCCCGATAGCTGCTGATTTGGGACTGTTGGGGCTGTTTGTTTACTGCCATAAGTACTCTAATTCTTACCCTTTGACAAGATAACATCTGTGGACTATATATACATATATAGCAAGAATTAGCACCCCAAATCTGTGGACATGGTTCTCTGCTGGAACAGGGTGCAGTCCCCACTCCAGGTTGGGAATGAGCTGCTTCCCGAAGTGTAGGAGTTTAAGTATCAGAGCTGTTGATTTTTCTGGTTGATCTACATTCCTACTACCTTCACCTATGGCCACGAGCTCTGGTAGTGTCCAAAACAATGTGATTACAAGTTGCAGAAATCAGCTCCCTTTGAAGGTAGTCTGGGCACACCCTTAGCGATAGGGTGAGAAGCTCAGTCATTCAGGAAGGGCTCAGAGTAGAATCACTACTCCTTCACATCAGAAGTTACCAGTTGAAGTGGTTGAACATCTGACTAGGATGCCTCCTGGATCACTCCTAGGGGAGGTGTTTCAAGCATTTCCAAGAAGAGGTAGAGAATATAGCTAGGGAGAGAGAGGTCAGAGCAGTCTCTGCTTAGACTGCTGCTGCTGTGACCTGGACAAGCAGGAATGGATGGATGGATGGATGGAAAATTTAGTTTTTTGCTTATTTGCAGTGTCACTAATATCTGAGCCCACTTCAGTCCTTTTTGCCATAACCAGATAATTTATGGTGGATGTTATGGGATCCATTATATTCACACAATTTCAGTATAAAAGTAAACACAGATGTAGTTTAATCATATTAATAGTGGATAGGTTCCATTCTCACAACTGGAAGTTGCCCAAATACTTTTTGCTGCCTTTTAGAAATGGAACTAATGCCTTCTTAAGGACTTTACACATATTTCAGTATATCGTTCATAAAACAGGTGATACCAAGATGCCTTTTAAAACATAACAGAGAAAATGGTGCACATAAAATTTTGAGTTACTTAATTGAATGTAGTCATACAACAGTTGTCTTAGGTCTGCATATAAGTGTCCTTGTACTGGAATGAGTAGATACACCTGATATGCACATGATATTACCATTCATCAAGGAAAAATGCAGTCTAATTTTAAATCTACATTCTTACTATTAACCCACCCTTTTCGGCAGGTTCCTGGTGCAGCCATGCCCGTCTCCCTGCTGTGGGCTGTGGACGTCTATGGGCGGGTCTACAGCCTGTCCACAGCGGGGCAGCAATGGGAGCAGTGCCGTGATGCCCAGATGGAGTTCAAGCGGGTCACAGCAGCACAGCAGTGCTGCTGGGGTATAGCCTGTGACAACAACATCTACTTGAACGTCCATGCTTCTGACCTGCCAATCCGCTACCAAGAGGAGACCTATGAGAATCAAGTGGGTGAACAATGGGGGCTTCATTACTTATAGTTTACCTTTAGGGAAAAAGTCTTCGTCATAGAGGCTAAAAAATATATAGAAAAGAAACTTCGTTTTTTTTCTCTCTGTAAGCAAGTTTAAAAGGTCATTTGATGAGTGTGTGAATATCGGTTTGTTTTCTTGCTCAAGTAAAATTGAAAATTAAAAGTTCCCCATTATAAGTGCAACATCCTCTCAGAGTAGTTTCCTACTTCCTCCCTGGCTAACTCCATCACCTGATCAGCTGCGTGCCTTAACATGCAAACATGAGAGCCACGTTAACTCAGTTTTAATGAGAAATATTCTCTCCCCGTGCAAGATTGCAACCGCAAGAACTTTGTAACACTGCTTTTTCAGGCTATGCACATTACTGTAGGTCTATACTCTTTGTACTGTCCATTCTTGTGACTTCCTCTTCACGGGACATCTCGCCAAAAGTTTGTTTGGTGAAGTAAATTTGACAGGAGAAGCCTTTAGATATATTAAAATCTGATGACTGATTAAGGCTCAGAAAAAAAACACCTGGAACTATGACGTGTTTTGTTTTAAACTCTCTCTGCCGATCTTTCTGTCAGCGATGGAATCCCGTTGATGGTTTCTCTGAGCGTTTGTTGCCCAGCGACCGCTGGCAGTGGAGTGATGTCACGGGTCTCCAGCACCAACCTCTGGACAACTTTCAGCTCTCCTCCAGCAGCTGGGAATGGGAGGGTGACTGGTATGTGGATGAAAACTTTGAAGGAGAGTGCACAGAGAAAGGGGTGAGCAGTCAATTTTATTTTTGTCTTGTATCCCTGTAATTCAGTTTCAGCTACGGTTGTTTTTCTTCCTGCCTTGTATGAGTTGTTCACATATTGATTTTTCTAGGGATGGACCTATGCCATCGATTTTCCTGCCACCTACACTAAAGACAAGAAGTGGAACTCCTGTGTCCGTCGCAGGCGATGGCTCCGTTACAGGAGGTACAAAGCAATGGACACCTGGGCTAAGGTAGGTGTTATTGTGTGTTGTATGCATAAATGTCCATGTGTGAATGTGTGTTTTCGTTTTGTCAACCTCTCCTTTCCTTTCTGTGTTGCCAGATCCCCTCACAGCAGACGACTCTACCAGATCCCTTCAGCGACATCAGCTGTGGAGGTTGGGAGATTAGTGAGGAACCCAGGGGCCGGCTGTCACTGTGGGCTGTGTCCCTGCAGGGCAAGGTAGAGCTTATACACACATAGCTACACCCACCTTAGCCCAGACATCCATGGCAATGTATTTCACTTTCTTGGTTCGCTTATAATTGGCACAAATTTGATCAGTAACCGTGTGGAAAACAGTCCATCATTCTCCTTTCATGCACACTGTGACACATTTTCAGGTATTTGTCTTGATAAAAGGGCAATAAGCCTCTCTAATTTATATACATATCTGATGATGGAGCTTATTTAATAGAGACAAAATATCTATGTAAGCTCACATGCAGCTCATAAATCTTCTTGTGAATGCTCATATTAAACATGGCCAAACATATGTACAAGTAATCCCTGTGAGTGACTGTGACTGCTCCAAATGATTTGCTTGCAGATAGAAGTTTGCAGTAGGCTAGCCAGCTAGTTGAGATTTAAAAAGTATTTAATCTTGTACTTACAATCTTGCCTCACCAAATGAACAACTGTATTTGCACTTCTTGGTGCAAATTCTTCACTCTCTGACACCCTTTTTATTCAGGTGTGGTTCAGAGAGGGAATCTGTCACCACAGTCCTGAAGGCTCTTTATGGGAGGAGGTGCTTTTACCTGGGGAGGTGGTCCAGATCAGTTGTGGCCCAGGGGACCTGGTCTGGGCTGTGCTCTGGGAGGGGCAGCTCATTGTCAGGGAAGGTATAAGCAGAGACTGCCCTAAAGGTACAGACATTGTCACTGGTGGGATGAGAGTGGGATGTGTATGTGTGATTATGTTTGTTGTTTATATTGAAAAATAATATTTTCCGCAATCCAGGTACCTCATGGGAGTTGGTGGAGTCTCCTAGTCCTGAGGTTGGAGCTACACATGTAGCTGTGGGAGTCAATGTTGTCTGGGCTGTGACAAAGGACAATAAAGTAAGAACACACTGCATAGTTGAAATTAATGACAGCCATACAACTGCAAACATCTTAACAAAAAGGTTTAATCAGTTAATTAAGTTATTAAATATGTTGATTTCATTTGCTTGCTTTAATTACCATCATCCAGTTTGTAATACTTTGATATGTATTAAATATTGTTAAACAGTGTTTTACACATTGCCCTGTTGGCTAATGAGATGCTGTTTACCAATGTCAATGACTAATGTTATCTCTCAGTTTTCACTGGCTAAATGTTCAGAGATTTAAATTCAGAAATTTCAGTTATTTACCTGTATTTAAGATTTCTTTGTTTCCTTGGCTGAAAAGCAGGATGTAAAGATCAAGAAATAGAAAGTAAACAAACAGGAAAAAAATATTGGCATCAGCGCTACCAGCCAAATTATTATTTCAAACACCTTTATGCTCCCAGAATCAGAGCATAGCTAATTTCCAATATTCATGCAATGCCAATGATGTACATTACAATTTCAAGACAAAAAAGTATCTGTTAGACTTCGTCTTGTGCGTATAGCATATTACCAGAAACTGTTGTTTTACACAATGAGAGGATTTTATTTTATTTACTTATTTTTGCTTTGGTTCAGTTCCTGGTAAAATCAAAATCTGCCTGTTGAAAAATTATTTGAAAATAAATCATTCAAAAAAGGTTCAGTGTTTTTTCATGTCATTTTAATTGAATGTTTTTTTCCGAGTCTATAGCAATGTCACGTATTATTGACAAAATAAAATTCTACCCGATACAGTGCTGTAACCCTGTAGTTGACGCAACCATAGTCAGACAGGCCAGTAACTGTTGGTTGAGGAGCACAAGGGAAATTTCAGGGATCAAACCTGCGACCTCCTCAGAAAATCTCACACTCTACTCTCCTTTTTTACCAGGTGTGGTTCAGACGTGGTGTGAATTCTCACAACCCCTGTGGCTCTGGCTGGATCAGCATGGTTGGAGAAATGATCATGATCAATGTAGGACTGAACGATCAGGTGATTTCCAGCTTTGTGACACAACATCCTGAGTATATCTGCTAGGAAGGAACATGATAAATACCTTTTAAGTATTACTGCACAGCTTTATCACTGCATGATGGTAAGTGATCAAGTCCTTCTAAGGTTTTCTGAAAGTTTTGCTGGTGTGTGTAGGTGTGGGCAATTAGCTGCGAGGACCGGGCTGTATACTTCAGGCAAGGTGTGACCTCCAGTGAACTGAGTGGGAAAACCTGGAAGGCTATCAGTGTTCCCCGAGATGGAGACCGATCACATTCCAGTGCCAGTGCAAACAGCCAGCAGAGGTGGATAGGTCTCAGTGGACACACACTCTTGCCTGCATTTATGAAATATAATAATAATAATAATAAAATAAGTTCTCTCTCTACCTGTGTTCCACAGTGCTGGATGTTTTTTCTGCGGTGAAGTGCGTGCTCAGTCTGTAGTAAGTGATGCAGACTCAGACATAGAGAAAGGATCTGCAGATGGAGCCAGCTGCCTTGTCAACTCCACCTCCCCAGATGCCCTCGTGGGTGCCCCATCTGAACCCCCCACTGACATTCCCAAACCCCGCATTCCCAAGGTCACCAGTGACAGCTTCATTTCTGAGCTTGTCTCTGATCGAGAACCAGGAAAGACGTCAAGGGATCTTGGATCAGCCACTCCTGCTGTCCCAGAAGAAACGACCATCTCTGAAGAAGGAGAGGCCAAAGATTCCTGTGCTGCTGCAGTTCTTTCTCCTAGCCAGTCTGGAGGTCCGCTCGATCCCCAGTGGAGTAATGTGGATCTGGAGGAGGTGCATAGCCAGCAGACTCACACTGGAACAGTGCCGGACTCAGCTGACACCTGCAGCTTGTCCTCAGTAGCCACCTACACCCTTGCCATGGAGGATCCGTATGGAGCAGATGAGCACCCTTTGTGGGCCTGGGTTAGTGGAGGAGGTTGCTCAGCGGACAACCACTCCCAACTCAACTGGTTCAACTGCTCTCTGAACAGTTCATGTGAGTTCAATGAGCTAGCTTCCCTTGAAGTGATTGAAATGTATACTTTTAGATAATTTTAGGGGCTTAATTTTAGTCAGTGGCTCAGAGAATGTTGGTTGTTCTGGAAGTGATAGAGTGCTCTAACTGCACATGAGGTTCATATTTGAAGGGGTGTAATGTCAGAACACAAATTCTCAGTTTCACTTTGAATCAAGACTCTGCAGGGAAGCTGTGTTGACGTTAGGTCATGATTTTTCTACTTTTCTTCATTCAGCTTTGGTCCAGTCTGTCCAGTCCTTGAGCTTGTCAGTCAGTGCAGCCCAGACAGCAGCTTGGCGGAGACAAATCATTGAGCAACTCAGCGAAAGGACCAAGAGAGAGATTGATAATTTCAGACATTACGAACAAGCCATAGAACAGGTACATACATTGTACCAGATTCTATGACCTGCTTATTCATTAGTTTCATTCATTAATGTATGCTTCCTACCTTCCTTTGTACAAATCTTCCTGTTGCAGTCTGTGTGGGTGAAGAAGGGAACCATGCAGTGGTGGAGAGACTGGAAGCCACACAAGTGGATAGATGTTCATTTCGCCTTGGAGCAGTTCTCAGGACCCGAGGGCCACAAGGATGGCATCCTGTTCATCTATTACAACTATTTTGAGGAGAAGAAGGTAAACAGGAAGTGTGTCTTTTTTATGTTCGTCCAGTAAAAAAAAGACAACTCTTAGTTAAAAACTAGCCATTCCATAACTGTTGCCTTGTCACTTTTTATTTTATGACCTTAAAAGAGTTATGATACAGTAATTGTGGCATGTGCTAAACTTTGTGCCATTTTAACAACTTCAGCAGACATTCCTTTAAATCTCCTGACATTACCAATGTTAAATAGAATCTTCTCTCCTTCTGTTCAGTGTTTCCTGTGATATTAATGGAACATAACCCCGAAGCAGAGTATTTTCCATATATTTCCATTTATCAACATTTTAATTCATGTTTTTCTCTTCTTTCTACCCTGCTAACACTCACACCAGTATCTGCATGCCTTTATTAATGAAGTGACCATCCTGGTTCCTGTGCTAAATGATGCCAAACACACTTTTGCCATCTATACACCTGAGCGGACTAAACAGAGGTGGCCAATCAGATTGGCAGCTGCCACAGAGCTGGAAATGCATGACTGGGTGGGTATGGAAGGAAAAAATAACAGTAAACCACAAAGAAAATTATATCTGTGTTAGTATGCACCATATTCCCTTATTTTATCTAATCTAATGTGGTGAGAGCTACTACTCCTGCTCTTACCCGCTGTCATCATGTATATCATGCAAAAATCTATAGTTTCTCTGTATTGAACAAAAGGGTTTAGAGATGAAATATATGAATACATATGTGTCTTCTGAATATACCAGCCTTACTATAGTAACCAGCATAAGATAGAAAGATAAATTTTAGTTTATGGGAGAAAAAATTATTAGCTCTATTATTGTCTGTCTGTTAAAAGGTTGTGCACATTCGTTTTATTTTTTCTACTATTTATCTTTTACTGCCTTCTTTCTGCTCTTTCTAATGATTTCTCATTTGTCTCTCCCTCTCTCTGTCTGTCGTCACCTCTCTTCTGCTCTTCAGTTGGCATTGTTGAGTGTGTCCTGCTGTGACTCCCGGGGGATTCAGGGTCCTCCCTCCAAACAGGCCATCTGGTCCATTACCTGTAAAGGGGATATCTTCGTCAGTGAGCCCTCTCCTGGCCTAGAGGCCGTGCCTTACCCCATACCATGCGATCAGATGTAAGAATAACTGGCACAGCTCTAGACTGATGGAAACGGAAAAATACACAAACCTTCTAATAGATATGGGATATAAAAAAAATAAGAGCTTCCTGTCTAACCACTTATCTATATTTATTTCCCCCTGCGTAGGTTCTGGCGGCAAGTTGGAGGCCACCTGCGTATGGTGGAGTGTAACAGTGTTGGGATAGTGTGGGGGATTGGCTATGACTACACTGCCTGGATCTACACTGGGGGCTATGGAGGAGGCTTCTTCCAGGGACTGGCCAGCAGCACAGATAATATTTACACTCAGACAGATGTTAAAAGTGTCTACATTTATGAGAATCAAAGGTGGAACCCGGTCACCGGCTACACCAATCGGTACTGCACTCACTGTACAGTTCAGTGTGTTTGTGAATTATGTTATTATTGGAAAGTGTTGTCAAAATATTTGTAATAATTTGTTTGGTAGCATAATACTTCTTTGTCTTGCGCACAGAAATGTCCAGCATAAGCCAACATCTCACCAAATCTGTTTCAGGTTTCTTGATTTTACATAACCAGAACATTTTTGGGGGGATAGAGTAAGAGAGGCAAGGTTGAGATGGTTTTGACCTGTGCACAGGAGGAATAGCGGATATGTTGGGAAAAGGATGTTGAAGATGGAAGTGCCAGGAAGGAGGAAAAGAGAAAGACCACAAAGAAGGTTCATGGATGTAGTGAAGGAGGCCATGCAGAGGGTTGGAGTGACAAAAGAGGATGCAAAGGATAGAGTGAGATAGAGACAGATGATTCCCTGTGGTGACCCCTAACGGGCGCAGCCGAAAGAAGAAGATAAGCAAATTTAGAAACGGTTAAACCTTTAGAACTGCACTGTGGTGTGACAAATATACACAATACATTAACAATTTCAGCCCAGTTAAAGCACATACAGTTTTGAGTTTTATCTGAAGACTCATTGATATGTGGTTTTACTTTGTTTTAGAGGCTTACCGACAGATCGCTACATGTGGAGTGATGCTTCAGGACTACATGAGTGCACAAAAACAAATACAAAACCTCCCTCCCCTCAGTGGACATGGGTAAGCAGAGGCACACACACACACGCACACACACACACACACACATACATACATAAGAATGTCCCCTGTGTTGATCTGAAACCTGCTCTGTGGTAATTAGGTTAACTGTTACACTTCTTTTCTAAACATCAGTTTAAAAAATAATATCTGTTCTTACATTATCATATAAGGAGTGTGTGACTAAAAGTGTGAGTGTGTCCTCAGCGTTTCACTTCCTACATCTGCTGTTTTCAGGTGTCTGACTGGGCTATCGACTACAGCGTCTTTGGAGGAACAGACAGAGAAGGCTGGCAATATGCAGCTGATTTTCCAGCGTAGGTTTCATTTGCCATTCCTGGAACTCACCCGTTGCTTCAGTTCGTTCAAAATATGACCCTCATTTATTTATTTTTTCTGCGGTTCATTCTTTCACTTCCCCCATGTCTCCATGCAGGTCATATCATGGCTATAAAACGATGAAGGACTTTGTGCGTCGTAGGCGTTGGGCCAGGTACTATAAAAAGCAACACTTATTTAGTCTGTGCAGTTATCAGGTGCACAGCAGTCTGAAACACTTGACATTTGTCTTGTGTGTGTAGGTTCATTATTTATTCAGGCTTAGACAAATAGGCCATAATTCACAAAATATATGAAGATGCAAATTACATAAAGTTTTTATTTAATTTAGTAGATTTGGAGCAAATCTGAAATAGTTAAGCTGCAGCAGCATATGTTACTGCAGATTTTTGTTATCAAGGACATCTGTGAGCGTTGTATTTGTCCTTCACATACAGGAAGTGTAAATTGACAACTACGGGACCTTGGCAAGAAATTCAACCTATCCCACTAAGTGATGTGACCATCCTGCCATCTGCAGCTCAGAGCACCGTGGATGTGGTTCCTGTGTGGGCAATCAGTAACAAGGGAGATGTACTTTGCCGACTGGGAGTCACCATTCTTACACCTGCTGTGAGTCATAATACGCAAGTAAACACCAAATGAACTGGTTTAACTTCTCTGAAGAGCTACCTTAAACCCCACTGTCATTTTTCTACTTGCATAACAAAGAGGTACAGTACAGTGTGGCAGATTACCACATTATTACTCATTCAGACTGTGTTGGCTCTTTTAATATTTAGACCCATTTCAGGCTTTTCTAACGAGAATCTCACTAGTATTTTTGAGAAGCCTAAGTATTTATTTTAGTCATAACCACTGTACAACCCGAATTACAGAAAAGTTGGGACGTTTTTTAAATTTGAACAAAATGAAAACTAAAATACTTTCAAATCACATGAGCCAATGTTTTATTCACAACAGAACATAGATAACATAACAAAAGTTTAAACTAAAAAATATTACAATTGCTACAGGTCTCAAAATAGTTGGGGCAGGGGCATGTTTACCATGGTTTAGCATCTCCTCTTCTTTTCAAAACAGTTTGAAGACATCTCAGAATCAGAATCAGAATCAGAATGATTTTAATTGCCATTGTCAGTGAAAGCTACATAGACTAGGAACTTGCTTTGGTGTACTGGTACAACAACATAGAACAAACAAACAAACATAGAACAAAGGAACAAGATAGATAAGATAGATAAATAAAACTGGAGCAGAATAAGATAAATAATAAGGCAATAAAACTATAAAAATTATAAGATTTATAACTTATAAAACTCTGTATATACAGATGTACATGTAGGTGACAGATGCAGTGTGAATGTGCAATTGTAAGTGCAGTTCCGGTTGTGGGTTATTTGCTGTTCATGATTTTTACGGCTGAAGGAAAGAAACTGTTCCTGTGGCGGGAGGTTCTGGTCCTAATGGACCTTAGCCTCCTGCCTGAGGGGAGAGGGTCGAATAGTCCATGTCCAGGGTTAGAAGGGTCAGCTGTGATCCGGCCTGCACGTCCTCGAGTCCTGAAGACATACAGTGTGTAGAGATAGTATTCAGACCCCTTTAAATTTTTCGCTCTTTGTGTCATTGCAGCCATTTCCCAAAATCAAAAAAGTTCATTTTATTTCTCATTAATGTACACTCAGC
>VUQH01056090.1:38915-61934 GCA_015106775.1 Etroplus canarensis | reverse complement strand
GAATAAATCCCCAACAGTGTCACTAGCAAAGCAGCCCAACACCATCACACCTCCTCCTCCATGCTTCATGGTGGGAACCATGCATGTAGAGACCATCCTTTCACCTTTTCTGCATCGCACAAAGATCTCAAATTTGGACTCATCAGACCAAAGCACAGATTTCCACTGGGCTAATGTCCATTCCTTGTGTTTCGTGGCCAAAAATACTCTTCTGCTTGTTGCTTTTCCTCAGTAGTGGTTTTTTTAGCAGCTATTTGACCATAAAGGCCTGATTTGTGCAGTCTTCTCTGAACAGTAGATGTAGAGATGTGTCTGCTACTAGAACCCTGTATGGCATTTAACTGGGCTCTGATCTGAGGTGCTGTTAACTTGCGACTTCTGAGGCTGGTGACTCGGATGAACTTATCCTCAGCAGCAGAGGTGACGCTTGGTCTTCCTTTCCTGGGGCGGTCCACATTTAAGCCAGTTTCATTATAGCACTTGATGGTTTTTGCAACTGCTCTTGGGGACACATTCAAAGTTTTTGCAATTTTCCGGACTGACTGACCTTCATTTCTTAAAGTGGTGATGGACTGTCATTTCGCTTTACTTAGCTGATTGGTTCTTGCCATAATATGCATTCTAACAGTTGTCAAATAGAGCTGTCAGCTGTGTACCAGCCTGACTTCTGCACAACACAACTGATGGTCCCAACCCCATTAAAGCAAGAAATTCCACAAATGAACCCTGACAAGGCACACCTGTGACAGGTGACTACTTCATGAAGCTCATCGAGAGAATTCCAAGAGTGTGCAAAGCACTAATCAAAGCAAAGGGTGGCTATTTTGCAGAATCTAAAATATAAAACATGTTTTGAGTTATTTCACACTTATTTCTTCACTACATAATTCCATATGTGTTCATTCATAGTTCTGGTGACTTTTGTGAGAATCTACAATGTAAATAGTCATGAAAATAAAGAAAAATCATTAAATGAGAAGGTGTGTCCAAACTTTTGACTGGTAGTATATACCTATATATATATATTTGCATGTATGTATATATTTAGTATGCCAATAAAAAACACTGTGTGGGTGTTGTTACTCAGACAGTTCACAATGTTTCTCCAGATCCATTGCAAGTGACCAGTCACAATGTTCTGTTGTCAGAGCTTTGTAACTTGTAAAAGTCAGGTCAGTGTAGTAAAATGACTGCAAAGCCATGTGGGCATGTATTTGTAGTGAAGAACTGAATCAAAACATAGGACTTTCACCCAGGAGCCCAGGCTTTTGTCTAATGTAAAACCAAGGTAACGATGCAAATCATGCTCATTTATGTAAAAGAAAGCCCAGTTTCTTCTATAACCATTGAAATCACAATGAAATTATTGTTCAGTTAAAATAATGGTCCTAGAGCTACATGTGTGTGATGATGAAGGAAAAAACAAAAGAGACTGTAAAACAATTTCTCCAACCTAGAAAGAGAACCAGCTTGTTCTCATTATGGTGCAGTTTAATCTTTTCCCTAACCATAAAAAGTAAAAAGCAAGTAAAAACACACCACTTGCAAAACACAAGGTTGCCTCCATCACCCCTCCAACCTTCTGACACAGACTTTCTAGGACTCTAAACAGGGATCAAGCACAAAGTCTGACTAGTAAAAATAGATATTCATACCTTTCATAAAGAATTTCTCAAATACGGGACAAACAAAGTTATTCGTGTATTATATTTTCCACAAGTGTGGTGTCAGTACTATCGCTGGCCTTTTGAGAACCAGCCCACACTTCGATAAGTTTGAGACCAGATCGCTGCATAGAATTGCTACCACAGTTTCTTTTGTAAGAAATGCATTGCAGACAGAATCTGCTGGCTGCATCTCTGAATCCTTGGTGCCATTGATGCTGTACATGTGATAATGCCTGGTCACTTTGTACCGTCTTGACACACCAAAACATCATTACATTATATATGCGTTTGTGCTGGAGAGGAGAAAGATTTAATTCACAACACTGAAAGCAAATGGTCTGTTCTGTGTTTATTACAGACAGTCTCCTTAAACATTTGCATTCAATGCACATTTCAATATCAGTAACAGCCGATATTCTGTCAGTTTCCCACATCATAGTTCTGCTTGATCTGATTTTAAAAGAAATTTTACATGCTATAGTGCTGTCTAGATAATTTAATATCTTTATCAGTGGTGATAATACTCATGGTTAAATATACTGTGTGTATAACTGCATATTTTATGAGTGATGTGTTTTGCTATACTGGTTCCAAGTGGAGTGATACACACAGGTTTAGTCAGGAGGCAGGTTTCGTCAGAGTTTCATCAGATGTCTTCTGCACTTTGCCTTCACTGGACTGCACCGCATCACTGCTAATCTCTGATGTTGTTGTGGAGTGTTACACGAGGAACCAAAGCACAATGCTTGTATTGGGGTTCTGGTGCTCCAGCTACGCAGTTAAAAAAAGTGCTTAAAGAGCCTATAGCTACGGCGGGGTTTTTATAGATGAAGAGCAAATCAGGACATGAGCAAAGTAGCAAAACCCAGCACATGTACTGTACAAAGAATAGACAGAATGAATTCTAACAAACATACTTGGCACAAAGAGGCTGAAGTAAAAAAGCCATTTAGAGAGCAGCTTGTCAGCTCTTCTTCAGGACGTTAAAGTGAGCCTATTCTGCTCATTTCCAGCTCCATTCTTTTAATTCTTGTAGTCTGTTAGAGTACATGTGCGAGTTCTGAGAAGATCTCCTCTCTTTCACATCACATAGAGCCAGGAGTAAAACTTGGACTTGTGTGCAGGGAACTCGTTATTTCAAACTTTGGCCATGTTGAATAGGAGCATTCGCCGTTCTAACAGTGTATGTATATAATGGCAGATAAGGAGAAGTATAATAGATCCCCTTTGATTACAGTGACCAACAATTAGAGAAGCGTCTGCTTGTCATTCGGCTGATTACAATTTATTTCCACTTGCTTGTTTACCCACACATTGCATTAGCCAATAAACTCCCTCTGGCTGTCAGCCATTTCATGTATTCAAACATTTGGAGGCGTGCAGCCCCAATAATAGCCTATCCACTGGCAGCAGCCATCGAGTCCTGGTACCGATCCACATGTTGTCTATAAAAGTCCTAATGTGGAGCTGCCTGACTATTTGGCAGCAGGAATGACCAATAACATTTAGTAAAACCTCATTTCTCTCTCTAATCAGAGACAGACTTTGTTTTTCCACCGTTGGGGTTTTCTTCAGGCTCTCTGAATGAATAGTTGGCTGAACAAGTGGCACCACTGGAAAGCAGCCGTGGAGGGAAAAAGACTCAAAGGCCAATGATTTGATTTGCCTCCAATTTGCCACTTATTTTCTTCCTCCCTTGCTCTTCAGCTCCACTTTCTTAACACACATACACACCTCAACTCTTATGAGGGTAGCCATTATTTTGCTTGAACCCAGCCCCATATTCGTTTCTCAGTCAGCCTGTAGCCTAAGAGGTTATTGGAAAGCTATCAGAACTCTTTGTGCATGGATGGAGAGTGTGTAGAAAGCACAGAGTGAGAGAGCTGTTATACTTCGCCACTGCAGTGCATTTATTTGATTTGTGATACACTTTGTGAGGAGAGTAGATCCACAATGTAATACTGTAAATGTATAGGAATAAGAACCCAGTAAAGCAATGTGCACTTTTGTAAAAGTTTGAAAACCATTAGCAGTTTGTTATTTTGTGTGATTTCCTTGAAAAATGTCGCCATCTCTTTGTCAAGCCGACATGTTTTGTGAAATGCTGCTGGCATTGCGGTGATATGAACAAGCTTTGCTTTAGTGTTGATGGCTTGACACACAATACTGGGCGGTGAGTGATAACAAGTCCGCTTTCAGAGGGTGGAGGAGTGGTGTTGAAGGAGCTAGTCGCATTTGTCAGCCAGGAGGCTATCCTTCATGTCCTGTTTGTTTTTTCCATTAATTTGCTGGTTAGGTTTAGGATTCATTAGGTATAGGAAAAGACTGTGGTTTGGGTGCAAATGTGCTTCTCCTAAACACTGACCTTGCGTGTTAAAAACAACTTTCCTCTTGCCTAGTGTGTCTGTCCCCACTGGTTTAAGTACTCCTAACCTTTTGCAATTTTAAGAAATCATTTTTGGGTTTTAAACATTATCCTAAATCTTGGCGGTCATTGGAGAAAAGAATAAAAAGCTTACTGAACATCAAAAACTGTTGTTTTCCAATAAAGCCTTCTTGTGTTTCTCTCCAAAAAACAGGGTGAGGTTTATAGTTTGAGCTATTTCTTATCAACAGTGTCTTTGAGCTGACTGGGGTTCTTTTTACAAGCATCCATATGTAATGAGATGAATGAAACACCCATCGTACAGGATACTTTGAGCATGAGACGGTCAGCCACTTTGACAAAATAGTCGTATTTGTACACTGCTCAAAAATTTAAGGGAACACTTCATCATTACAGTATAATTCAAAGTCAGTCTGTCCGGTTAGGAAGCATAAACCATTTTCCATCCATTTCACCTGCTTTGATACACATGAAAGTGACAGCAGGTGCACAGGAGAGGCAACAAGGCAACCCTCAAAAAGGTAATGGTTCTGCAGGTGGTGGCCACAGACCATTGCCCCCTCCTTTTCCAATGACTGATTTTTCTCCAGTTTTACTTTTTGCTGTGAGATAGTACCTGCAGTTCATTCCGTTTGTACAGGTAGTCCAGCTCCTCCAGGATGGCGCATCCACATGTGCCATTGAAAGGTTTGCTGTGTTTCCCAGCACAGTCTCAAGAGTGTGGAGCAGATACCAGGAGATGGGCTGTTACACAAAGAGAGCTAGACAAGGTGGCAGAGGGGCATCAGCCCTGCAGTATAGGACAAGTATCTGTTCCTTTATGCAAGGAGGAACAGGAGGAGTATTGCCAGAGCCCTGCAAAATTACCACCAGTGGGCTACTCATGTGAATGTTTCTCACCAAACTGTCAGACTCAGACTCCATGAGGGTGGCATGAGGGCCCAGCGTCATTTAGTAAGGTCTGTGCTCGCAGTCCAGCATCGTGCAGCTCGACTGGCCAAAAAACATCAGAACTGGCAGGTCTGCTGCTGGCACCTCGTTCTCTTCACAGATGAGAGCAGGTTCACGCTGAGCAGATGGGACAGACATGAAAGAGTCTGTAAATGTTATACTGCCTAAAACAATATATTTGATGCTCTGAAAAGGATATCGAGCTTGACACACTAATGTAGGAAATGAATTCTCTCACTGATTGGAACCACCGTATACAACTATCATTTCACATCCATCTTTTATCCTGAATGTGGCAATAGCCTAACACCTTTGTAGGACATTTTATGTCAGTTTTTCCTACATTTTCTATCCTTATGGACAGAAGTGTTCCTTTTTTCATTTTATGTTTTTAGTTGACCAGAAGAAGCTTTTGGAGAACAGTATTTTTTGAGCCCATTACTTTTTCTTATACGTAAACACCTATTACAAAAAAACACAATACCATAGCATGCATGTCTGTATATTTTGTGTACCATGCTGGAGGATTAAAAAGTATACGTAGAAGGAGATCACCAAAGTGCTAATGTCAGAACAGGGCAGTTTCTCTTTAAAACTTATTGCCATTGTTTAAGTTGTTCCCTTTTGCTGTTGAAGTTTTCCATTGCTCTGGCTGAAAATACATGCAATCCAGAATGTGCAGATCATGTAAGGATTTTTTTCTTCTTTTTTTATAAAATGTAGCACATTTGCTCATGAATGGGCGGGCGCACACACACTTCTCCATCTGACTTGTTGGTGTCACTGGGAGTGTTGCTTTCCTGCCAAGCTGCAGAGGCTCTCTTCTCCACAACACCTGGAGATGCTTGGCAAATCCTGAAGCATTCTGTGCTTTTATTTTTTTATTTCTTTTCTTCAAGGACATTTCTTTTTCTGTTCAGTTTGCTTCGTTTTGGCAAAACAGCTTTTGTGAGGGCTGCACAAATCCACATCAAATCAGTTTAAATAAACAGCAGTTTCATAAGACAGTGACTTTATTTCTTAATAACAACTGCCGTAGTCAATGCTGTTCAGTGAAGAGGGGTACTGACAAAATACTGAGCACTTCCAATAGGTTCTTTGGTCCAAAGATTTGGCATTCACCTCAACTCAGTTTGCACATCTCGGATGTATTCCCTGCTGTTTTGAATTAAACACATCACCAGCGTTCCCTCTAAGCTGCGCGCTTGCGTAATCGCGCGCTGCCCTGGCATCCTCCATGCACAGCAAATCTATGCAGCGTGCATGCAAGCGAGTAGCTTAGAGGGAGCATTGCACATCACATTTCTTTTTTTTTGTATATTTAAATTTTCTCAACAAAATTTTACTACCATCATCAGTTTCATTTTAAAATTTTGACTTTATATCAATTTTTGGGTTAATTATCTGAGCCTGTCACATCTGAGAAGGAAAAAAAGGAAAATTAATCAAGAATGTGGAAATGGAGCATTTTTCTGTGTTTGTCAACTGTGTGTATGTGTGTGTGTGTGTGTGTGTGTGTGTGTGTGTGTGTGTGTAGGTGTGTGTGTGTGTGTTTGAGTGTGTGTGATTATTCATAATCTGTCTTCTCGGTGAAAACAAACATCAGAGTAGCCTTGTCATTTGAACTCGATTCTGTTAAAATGAGTGACTGGACAGGACAGCAGTTTGGCTGCCATGACTCCCAGTCTTATTTGGAAGAGCTTCTTGCAGAAGCACCGGAAAAGAAAGTGTGATGCAGGATGAGGCACATTATTATTTCCTGTTCACAGGCTGTGGATCTCTGTGAGGATATTGCCAAAGAGCTGATCAAACAGCCTGGGTTGCTTTTGGCTCATCCAGCTGTTTGTCATTGTATTCATGCTTGTGTTTTATATTTTGAAATGAAATCTCAGATACCCCTGAAAAACGGTGAGGGCAGCCCCAGATGATTCTCAGTGAATCTGTGAATGCTCAAAAAATGTATATATTGCACACTCTTAAGGGGAGAAAGGTGAAAAAGCTGTAATATTCTGGCTGAACATGTATGAGGACAGTGAGACAGTAGTGGCTGGGGATGGGCAGGTTGACTGATGAGGTCAGGCAGGAGTCTCTGGAGTATGATGTTTATAGATGACATCTGTAATGAGAATATGGAGCAGGTGGAAGAGAGCCTGGAGAGGTGGAGGTATGCACTGGAGAGAAAAGGAATGAAAATTAGTAGAAGCAAGACAGAGTACATGTGTGTGAATGACAGGGAGACAGGTGGAAGGATGAAGATGCAGATAGCTGGGGCCAATTACCCAAAGCAGAGCACAAGAGAGGTGAAGGAGAGAATCCAGGCAGGTTGGAGTGGGTGGAGAAAAGTGTAAGAGGCGCTTTGTGACAGAAGGATAGCAGCAAGAGTGAAAGGGAAGGTTCAAAAGACGATAGTGAGGCCTGCTATGATGTATGGTTTGGAGACTGTGGCACTGACAAAAAGACAGGAGGTGGAACTGGAGGTGGTATAATTGAAGATGTTGAGATTTTCCCTGGGAGTGACCAGGACTGACAAAATTAGAAATGATTACATCAGAGGGACAGCTCAGGTTGAGCAGTTAGGAGATAAGCGAGACAAGGCTGAGATTGTTTGGACATGTGCAAATGAGGGTTAAGGAATATACTGAATAAAGGCTGTTGAAGATGGAGCTACCAGAGAGTAGGAAAAGAGGAAAGACCAAAAAGGAGGTCCATGGATGCAGTGAAGGAGGACATGCAGAGGGTTGGTGTGACAGAAGAGGATGCAAGGGATAGGATGAGTTGGACTCCGATGATCGGCGACCTCTAATTGGAGCAGCCAAAAGAAGAGAAAAAAGTTGTGATAATGTCCACAATTACACAACGTACCTGTTAATTAACAAACAACTCCATGTCAAATTGTGTTCCACAAAGGACAGTTCATAATGATTTTGCTCCTTTATGGTGAGCACATTGTATAACTGTATGCAGTGATGCAAGCATACATACATACATACAGTACATACATACATACATACAATACATACATACAGCTACCCTTGAAGCCCTTGAATGTGATAAAACAGTGGAAATTACTCATCCATCTTATACCACTTATTCTGATCCAGATCAAGGAAATAGTGGTCTGAGCAGACCTTCCTCTCCCTTGCCAACTAATCCAGCTCTTTCATGAGGGTGAAGAAGAGCAGCAGCTCTAATCTAAACCCCTCCTGAATGACTGAGCTGGCCACCCCATCTCTAAGGGTGAGCCCAAACATCCTTTGCTCATTCCCAACTTTTATCTGCAGTCTCATTATTTCGGTTACTAGTGAAAAAAACCTAGATAGACTAAACTGCAATTTACCTCTACACTAAGCTGCCTTATTGTAGTGAGTGTCTGAGTGATTTCAGATCAGACTGCACTTTTGTGGGTGTACCACCTTAGGAGGCGCTATAGAGGTCCCTTGTACTGAGATCACACAAGCCCTTGGCTGTGTGATGCCAGCTGCCAAAAGAGCACAGGGTCGGTGTTGCATTTGTGTAACATTCCCTGACAAGATATTTCAGATAGAGATGGGCAGATTCCCTTCGACATTTCTGTGTCCAATGAGAAAAGAGTGTTTCTGTTTAAAAACCCTGTGAGGTCTATGGCATCAGTAATACCCTAACCTAACCCTAACCCCAACAGGATTTGAGAATTTTGGCTTTTGAAAGTGTTTCCCTAAGTCTTCGTAATCGGGGGGAGCATATAATTGCTTTGACACACATCAAAAACGATTTATACTTATTCTCAAAGAGTCCCTTTTTCTTTCTCCAAACCATATATGGTTGGGGTTAGGATAAGGTCTAGGTTTAAGTGTGTGATGGGTTGGGCCTCCAGAGGGTTATTCCAAGATATTTTCAATTGCAAAAGGATCAGGCCCACATTGTCACTTTTACCATTAAATATATGCACTCACTGGTACATTGTGGTCATAAAGGGATGGACATGGTCAGGAACATAACTCACGTATGCTGTGTTGTTTATATTAGTCATAACTGGTACTAAAGGGCCAAAAGTTTGTTAATAAAAATATCCCCCCACATCATTACACCACCAGCAGCAGCCTGTACAGTTGACACAATGCAGGACAAATTCATCCTTTAATGTTGTTTATGCCAAATGGTCACCCTACCATCCAAATCAAGAAGCATCAGAACAGGCAACATTTTTCCAATCTTCTATTGCTCATTTTTTGAAATGTAGCCTCAGTTTTCTCTTCTTAGCTGACACGAGTGGCACCCAGATGTGCTTTTCTGCTGTCAAAGCCCATCTACTTTATTATTATTTATTAAAGATTCGACATTATCGCCTGTCCAGAGAAGTTCCTCTGCATACCTCGGTTGTAACAAATGATATTTGAGTTACTGTTGCCTTCCTAGCAGCTTGAAGCAGTGGGGTCCCTCTCCTCTGACCTCTGACATCAACAAGACAGTTTTCATCCAGAGAACTGCCACTAACTGGTTATTTTCGCTTTCAGACCATTTTCTGTATGGGAAAATCTCATAGATCAGCAGTTTCTATAATACTCAAACCAACCTTCCCGGCACCAACAACCATATTCAAAGTCACTTAAATTGCCTTTCTTTTCCATTCTGGTGCTCAGTTTGCACTTCAGCAGGTCGTCTTGACTGTGTCTATATGCACTGAGTGCATATAGACAGATTACCTGGCTTTGGCAGATTGATTTTTTACCGAGGGCATTCTTGGTCTTCATATGGGACAAACTGATAGTGTTGCTTTTAATAGTGCAGTGGTCACCTTCTCATCTTCAGTTATTGTTTGGTGTCTGTGTTGTGCTTATTGATAGCTCATCCCACGGCTGAAATAAGCAGGCAATCCAATCACAGCATTACATGTGAGATTAAGAAAGTGAGTGAAAGTGACCCAGAAAAACAAAGTGAAAATTTGCCACAAATATATTAAACTTCAACTTTATTTGTATTTAAAACTGGTAGGACTCATGGTGAGCTTAATGTGAATGACTTTTTGTGTCTACCTAAAGCATTATTTTATGGAAAATTTTAGAACAATCACAGTTTGGACAGTTTTGTCCCTATTTCAGCTTGGGTTTATCCTCATAGTTCTTATTTTAAGCTTATCTATCTAAGTTGTACCTCTTCATTTCTCTGCTTCTCCCTTCAAACAGAAATGAAAATCAGACCATACACGATGAGATTTACCATTTTTGCTGACTGGTGTTTTGGAGTCTCCTCTGTAGCTTTCAGCACTTTCTCACCGGGGCCCTGTCTTGTGCCATTTGTTTCAGTTAGGGGGTAATGTGTGTGGTTGTCAAAAACAATTGGCTTTGGTGGTGTGAGGCACGCACTCCAAAGCACGGCCGACAGTAAATTGTATTTTTCCACAGAGTTATTAGGCCATTATTATGGCGCTAGAAGTGAACATTGCCTCCTCATCTTCACAGGCAGACAATTAGAATCATCATTAATCGCTACTATCAGCACATCAATGGGGCAGAGGGGTTATAATGGAGTTATAGACCACTTATGGGGTAATCAATCAATACGATCGCTAACTAAACTCTCTTTCATTGTGCCAGGACTGAGTGGCCAGTCAGTGGCTCAACAGAGAGTATTGGATAGGAGAATGTGAGAGGAATGTTTATGGCATGTTATTTGTAGTAATGTTCAGATGTTTCCAATCTCTTATCTTGGTCATTTTCCTCAGAGGCTCTGCTGAGCTGCATCCAAGCAATCATAGCCAGCTACACCATGAAGCCCCAAGGGGCTGCAATAATGGCTGAATACATAAAGGCCAGATTAGAGTAAATTGATGTTGTTATTGCTGCTCCAGTCCAGTGCCAGTGGAACATTTTGCAGCTAAACAGTCAGATAGTTTCCTCAGGAGATGGTGAAGACCCAATAGGAGCTCAAAGATAAATGACTGTTGGACTTTGATGAAGAAGGTGTGAATAACAGGGTGTTTGTTAAAAAAAAATATTATTACACTTTGAAAGATGTTGCAAGGCTGTTTTTGTTGGTAAATGGACTAGTACTTATATGGTACTTTTTTACTCTAAATGAGCATTTAAAACACTTTTACTACAAGCCCCATTCACACAGTGCTTTATTCCATGCCTTTAAGTGCATTTAACTATCATGCACACATTCACACATGGATGGATTTGGAGCAATTTGGGGTTCAGTGTCTTGCCCAAGAACACTTGGGGAAGACATTGAACCAGTCTACCTGAATCAGTCTGCCTCCTGAGCCACAGCCGCCACATTGTGATATCACTGGACAAAAAAAAAAAAAAATCCACAATAACTGCAGTGAAAAGGCCACATAGAGTGTAAGATGTGATAGTGCAATGGGTTGGGATTTCAATAAGGAGGGATCATCTGAGAGAACTAAACAAATTTCACTGGGTTCAGTGCTTGAATAAAGAGTTATTTGGAGCCTGAACTCAGATGAAGCTACATAGCAGAGAGGAGTCCACTAATGGTAGGGAGTCAGATAGGACCACTTGTGCGACCTCAGTAGAGTCCAGGTATTGCCACATGCTACCAGTAATGACACTGATCCTACTTAAGTACAAAACTAGCAAAAACTCAGTCAGAAAAGATGAGGAGGGTAAAATAACAGTGGCCTCCACCTGTAAAACCATTCCTGCTTTGGGGGTCGTCTCATTGTTGCCCCTCTAGTGCACCTGTTCTTGATTTCATTAACACCAAAGCAGCTAAAACTGATTAAGAACACATTCTGCTATTTAACCGACCAGATCAACATCCCAGAAGTTTAATTGACTTGATTCTCGAAAAGCGTTTCATTAATTTTTTTGAGCAGTATATGTTTTGTAGCTCCATGATGAGTTTTTTGGTCTGAAACAGCTTGAAAATGGCTTTTTTGATAGTAAAGATTGGCAACTCCTGGGCTAGAGTGATGATGACAAAATTGACTTTGACAACATGGGAAAGCAAAAGTGATGTAAAGAATAGTCTGTAAAGAACAGCAGCCTGAACACCCAGAGATGCAGGCAGGTGAGTGAATACAGTTCTTTCTTATTGAAGTTACAGAAAAGCTTCATTTATAGAAAAATGAAATGGCTTTAAAGTGCCTTACAGCCCTCAGGATAGGGTTGGAGGGGGGGATAAAGTTGTTCATTAAAAATCCATATTTATTATCTAATGGAATGATCACATTTCTTATTGATCGTCAGGGAAAGACCAAAACTTTAGACTGTTTCTAATAACTTTAGTGGCTTTTATAGCCCTTGTAGGAATGGTTGTGCTATTTTGCAGAGAACTCATAGGTCTCTACATCAGAGCACGGCTGATGTAGAGTGTAAGCTACCATAGTGGTGTACCCCAGTAAGCAGTGAGCCATCAACCTAGAGTTAAACCCAAAGTTACCTCATTAAGCCCCTAATCCTGCTCCTTGGTCCACTCCTCTGGGAGAGAGGGGTTTGAATCTAAAGCCAAATGTGAGCACTGGTTTTTGCAGACATTAAGCATATTTACATATTTGGGTAAACGTGTAAGCATGGGTGGGTGTGAACTAAAACTGAGAGGAGAAACCTACAGGAGGAGGAATGTCTATTTTTAATTTCTAAAGTTTTATGTAGTTGTTGGGTTTTATTTGCCTTTTACAGATCTTTGACTACAGCAGCTTTAATGCAGCTTTAAGTATGCAGATGCCCTGCAATGCTCTCTTCAGATAAAGCAGCAGCCCACAGGGGACAAAACCACAGCATTTCATGATACTTAGTTGCCCAATAAGCACTATCCAAATAAACAATGTTGTCAGTGCAAAGCACACTGCCAACATGCCCAAAAGATACAGTCTTGTTATCACTAAGTAACACTAAGGTCAACATCTTGCCCTCAGCCATAATCCTTTGCTTTGTATTCTCTGTGTCTCCTCTCAGATGACCCAAGAACAGTGCACTCATAGGAACAATGTCCAGAGTTCAGAGAAACCACAAGTGTACAAAGTGGGAATATACGGCTGGAGGAAACGCTGCCTTTACTTCTTCGTCCTGCTGCTGATGATCCTGATCCTGATCAACTTGGCACTAACTATCTGGATCCTCAAGGTCATGAACTTCACCATAGTAAGTCACCATTTTTTTGTCATGCTGTGCTGCTTTTTACTCAAATACTCTCAATGCTTCTCCTTTACATTACATGAACCTACACTCACCGGCCACTTTATTAGATGCACCTTTTTCGTCAGAACTGTCCTAACTCTTAGTGGCATAGATTCAGCAACATTCTTCAGAGACTTTGTTCCATGTTGACATGATAGCATCAACTGTTGCTGCTGATTTTTCATCTGCACATCTGTGATGTGAAGCTTCATTACCAACATATCCCAAAGATACTCCATTCAACTGATATTTGGCGACTGTGGAGTCCTTTTGGGTGCAGTGAACTCATTGTCATGTTCATGAAATCAGTTTGACATGATTTGAGCTTTGTGACATGGTACCTTATCCTGCTGGAAGCAGCCAATTAGTGCACTGTGCACATGAAGGGATGGAACTGCTCAGCAGCAATACACAGGTATGCTGTGGCATTTTGCCAGTGCTCAGTTATCACTAGTGGGCCATGTTTTCATGTTGTTTACACCAAATTCTGCGGAAATTGAGACTCATCAGATCAGGCAATGTGTCCCCAGTCTTTTATTGTCTAATTTTGGCACACCCATGCAAACTCAGTTTCCTGGTCTTAGCTGATAGGAGTGGCACCCACTGTGGTCTTCTGCTGCTGTAGCTCATTTGCTTCTGCATACCTTGGTTCTACTGAGTGGTTGTTTGAGTTACTGTTGCCTTTGTATCAGTTTGAAGTAGCCTGGTCATTTTTCTCTGACGTTTGGCATCAACAGTGCATTTTCTCCTAGAGAACTGCTCCTCACTGGATCTTGTCTCTTTTTCAGACCATTCTCTGTAAACCCTAGAGATGGTTGTGTAGGTAAAGCACAGTAGATCAGCAGTTTCTGAAATTCTCAGACCAGCTCACCTGATGTCAACCATGCCAATGCTACATTCAAATTAAATCACCATTTTTTCCCCATTCTAATGCTCAGTTTGAACTTCAGCAGGTCATCTTGACCATGTCAGCATGCCTAAGCGCAGTGGGTTGCTGCTGTGTGAATGACTGACAAGATATTTGTGTTAACGGGGCAATTAAACAGGTATACCTAATGAAGTGGCTGGTGAGTATATGTATTATTTGTATTTGAGTTGGTCCATTGAGAATCATTAAAAATTGATTCTTTTTCTTTGAGGCTGCATCTTTATCTTTGATGCCTTTACAACCAGATAGCATTTATACCTATGGTTCACACTGTCGTCTTTTTCTTTATGATTTATTTACAACAGCTACGTTGGAGTTTGCTTGCTTTTATGATTCATGTGTGATAGCTTTTTAAATTTTCATTTTGTGCATTATACGCTTTGTTGGTAAAATGCTTGGCAGATTGGCTTCAGTAGCTGTCTCTATCTGACTACCTCTGCAGGTGGTTTGAGTGATGAAAAACTCCGGGTGTGTTGGATTTGTTTTGAAATTACAACTTATGATGAGCTGCAGAAACTGACTTTATTCAACTTCTCTGTATAACTCTATTTTCAGCTACATTTTCTCCCCTTTGCTCCTCTTTGTTACTTGTCTCCATCTTGTAAAAAAAAAAAAAAAATTACAAAACAATTTGTTCCCTCCATGCAGAGTGTGCTTTGTCTAACTGAACCTGATCTAAAGGATAAATCCTGAACTGTAAAGCTGTCACCCTCCTTCTCTTCTCCAAGCTCCTCCATGCTACCACTACTTCAAACAGAACAAACGCTCGGAGCTCCACTGTTCAGACATGAATAACTTTACCTAAGAATCACACAACAGAGTTATTTGCATCTAGATTTCTTTGCTAAGCAATCAGTGCTGTATTGTTATCACAGATCCCATTTGGTAAGCAATATTTTTATATATTTATGTAGGTGGTCTTTTAGTGTGTGCGTGATCATCTGCTGTATCTTCTGCAGCAGGAAGCTTTGATTTGCAGGTCTTTAACAGTGGATCGCGGCTGCACTGTTGAAGACAAAAAACACTACTGACACTGCAGACATTATCAGTGGCGCCGGCAGGCACAGCAGATCCTATCCAGATTCTTTAATCGATTAATGTGCTTCAGATGCATTTTTGGTTTCATCCTCTGTTATTATGAAAATGCTAACGTCACTGGACATGGGTCATTGCATGAGCAGAATCCGTGGCCTTTATCCATTTGGCAGTGTTTGATTTTCCCGATATTGCTGCTAGTGAGCAAGTGCGTATTTTAGGAATGAGCAAAAGAAAGCAACTTCCTTTTTTAGGCTTTTGAGAACAGAAAGTAAAACTATTCCAAGGAGTGACGACTCAGCAGAGAGTCTGCAGAAGTAAGACAGGAGTACACCAGGTGTGTGTCTGTGACATTGCGTCTTTGATGCAGTTTTGTTTCATCTTTTACACTGCCACAGAATATTTATTAACAAATAGATAGGATAAATCCATTTATGTATATTTACTCACATGCTTTAATTTCAATACATTTTTGCCCACATTTAATGTATAGTTATGTTTTCATATTTTGAGAAGTGGACATCTGGCCATGTCAGTGTTCTTATCAGAGAGACAAGATGATTGACTTATCTCAGAGAGGCGTCCTGCAGTGGTAATTCCTGGAATTTTTAAGGATAAAAGGAACTAGTAAACAATGTAAAAGTATTTTGTCTCTTTGCAAAAGATGATGTAATCTGCAGCATTCTGCAGCTTATTCTGAATCTTACCATGTGTGTGAATAAAGGATCTGAAATCTGAAAACTCCATCTACAGTCTTATTTATCACAGCAAGGCTTCAAACCACATCAGGAGCATTTCAGAAGTGGGGCACAGTGTCTTTAATTTCAAAAATTGACTGGATTCTCTTTGTCATTCCTATCTGACTTCCTTCCCTCCTCTCTGTGCAGCTAATTCCCGGGATTACTGCTGTTCTGACTGAAAGCCCCACTGGGGTGGCTGTACTTCTCGGGAGAAAGAATGTGTCATCTACCAATCAAAAGAGTGGTGGTTTGATTCCCAGCTCCCTTAGTCCATATGCTGAAGTGTCCTTGGGCAAAATACTAAACCCTTATATTGGTCCCGTTGCATCCATCGGAGTGTGAGTGTGTCAAACCTAGAACATGCTAAAGTCAGAACGCTAAAGTAAAAAGTGCTCTGAGTGTTCAGTTAGAGTAGAAAAGCACTGTATAAACGGCAGTCTAGTCGATTCACGTTATCATGTGGACTATGAACAGTGGAGACTGCCTATAGTGACATCTACTGTTCTCATGATGATGCCTGTATCTCAGGTGTTCATCATCAGGTATGATGTGTCAATCATTTAATGATGCAATAGTGATAAAGTAGTCAGTAGCCACTCATTCCCCTTTACTCAAAGGGACATAAAACCATGACAATAAGTAAATGATGAATTAATATGGGACTACTTATTCAATACCCTGCATTATGCATCACTACTAGCGATGCTCAATAACAGTAACTACTCTTTAAAGGGCTAGTGTGTTCGTGATCTATCTATCTATCTATCTACGGATGAGAATGCAGATTGGTGATTTGTAATTAGAAATGCAATTGTATTGGATAATATTTGAGAATTAGTAGTTACATTTTTATACCAGTAATAGATTATAGCTGACTAGTAATGATAGCTGTTCTGCATGAAATGCAAACACTAGTATTGGAGTTTGTCTGTTCTGAGCTACTACAGAAACATTTGCAACATGCTAACTCCTATGGAAGGGGACCCACTAACATTATATGTATGAATATCTTTTTGTAAGTGAACAAAAACACAAAGATCATTATTTTAGAGCGATTTTATACTATGTATGTTAGATCACCTTAAATCTGACACTAGTCCTTTAATTTGTTAGTAATGAAAAAAACTAGTTTTGTGCTGTGCATTGGCTGGTTCTGAGTTAATCAAGAAACTCTGATGGAGAAAGTTGCATTCATGAACCGATCACAATTGATATCTAACAGTTTGTTGTCTACTCTATCGTTTTCCACTAGGAACGTACCTATTAACTATTCATTAATTATCAAGAAGTCCTTCCTCGGTTCTTCAGTCATTTTTTAAAAAAATACACTAATCAACACTATTATTTGCAGCTGCTTTTTTCAAAGCTCACTTGAAGTTCCCAGAGCCTGAAAATCCTCACTAATCGTTCCACATTAAAACTACAGACCTTAAATGATTACCATTCAGTTGCACTAACATCTATAGAGTCTTGAGAGAGCACTGCCAGATTATGTTCTCAGTGAGGTGCAAAACAGACTGGACCCACTTCAGGTTGCATAGAAAAGGGGAGGGAGCAGAGACGGTGCTCTGATGTAGGCATTGCATAGAACTTAATGTCATATTGAACAAACATAATGACATGTTTATGGAGTCGTATCTGCATTTAACACATTGAGTGTCCCTGTAGTGTAGCAGTTTACACATTTGCCTCCCGAGCAAAAGGTTCCTGGTGTGATTCCAGGTGGGGACACAAGCCCCTCTTACCACAGAAAGTTGTGTTTCTTTTTTAAAAAAAATCTGCATTTAACACTTTATAATGACATACTGTAACTTGATGGATAGATTGTTCCAGCCCAAGGTAAACAGCACAATCAGAGTTCTTTTCGACTGGCCATAGTGTGTTAGAGCAAATGCTGCGGTGCTTCCTGTTGTTACCAACACTGAGGCCCCACGGGGGAGTGTTATCACTTCAGTATTAGTTAATCTTGATTCCAATCCACGTAGGTCTTACTCATCTAAAGTTTTTCATTTTAAATTTGCTACTGGTACAGTGATAGTTTGTTTGATCGCAGAAGAAAGGCAGCGTTGTGCACACCTGGATGACTTTGTTATTTGGTGTCAGGAAAAGATTACAATGATTGTACTTGATGTGGACAGACTGCTTCCTTCCTATCATGTATTTGTGGGGAGCATTCAGACTTCCTGCTTTATTGTCTGGTGTTTTGTGCTGTCTGCAATTAATATAACCAACATATAAAACATATTATTGTATTTCTTCATACGTCCAGTAAGATTGCAGAACAAAAACAACACAGCTTTGTGCTGAGCGGTGGGGAAAGGGCAAGCAATCCTCAGATGTATCACACTCACTTTAAAGTGAATTTGAGTTATTAACATCAAGATGAAGGTGCAGGGAACCTCCTTTATAAAGACCTTTTATACTTTTTCAGTGTAAAAAAATTAATAAATCAGGTTACATGAGGTGTGTGTCGTCCACTTTGTGATGTTTTAACTGGTGATGCTGCTGTTGTTATGGAAAATGTTATAGTTTAATGTATGGAACTGGGAGGCGCTTTAACTTGAGAGCTGCCACAGACAGAAGAGAATAGCTGAATTTCTAAAAGATGAATAAATGAACAAATTCACCTCATTAGGCAGATCAAATTTTGTTTGCAGGTTCTCATTTTTTCCCCTCATACACTATATGGACAAAGGATTGGGCCAATGCTCTTAATTATGAATTCAGGTGTTTCATTCAGTCCCATTGCCACAGGTGTATAAAATTATGCACCTAGCCAGAGGTCACTGAATCTGAAGGTGGTAATAAAATCCTACCGTCGCAACAAGTTAGTTAATGAAATTTCTTCCCTGCTAGATGTTACACAATCAACTGTAAGTGGTAATATTGCAAAGTGGAAGCACTTAGTTACCACAGCAATTCGACCACCAAGAGGCAGACCAAATGCTGTGGCACATATGGCATAAAAGTCGCCAATGCTTTGCTGATTTGGTAACTACAGAGTTCCAAACTGTCTACAACATCAGCACAAAAACTGTGCACCCGGAGCTTCGCAGCATGGGTTTCTGTGACCAAGCAGCTGCATGCAAGCCTTACATCAAGCGTCAGATGAAATGGTGTGAAGCACACCTGCCCTGGACTCTGGAGCGGCAGATACGTATACTGTGGAGTGAAGAATCTTCTCTATTTGAACGTTTGATGGATGAGTCTGGGTTCCTATGAGGTTGTTTTTCTGTGGTTGGTCTTCACCCCTTAGATCCACTGAAGAGAAATCTTAGTGCAACAGCTTATCAAAACATTTCGGACAATTCTATGCTTCCAACTTTGAGGACAGTCTGGGGACGGCCGTTTTCTGTTTCAGCATGGCTGTGCCAAAGTATACAAAGCAAGGTCCATATAAACATGGCTAGAAGAGCCACACGGAGCTCTGATCTCAACCCCATCAAACACATTTGGGATGAACTAGAACAGAGACTATGAACCAGGCCCTCTTGTCCAACATCAGTGTCTGACATCACAGATGTTCTTCTAGATGAATGGGCATAAATTCCTATGGGCTCCAAAATCTTGCAGAAAGCCTTCCCAGTAGAGTGGAAGCTGTTCTGGCTACAACGGAGGGGGACCAGCTCCAAGTAGGTGTAATGTGTAGGCGATCTAATACTTTTGCCCATATACCGCAAGTAACCACAAGGATACCGCCCCTTATTGTAAAATTGCCTTACATCAAATGAAAGTGGCGATGTTGTTGATAGGATATTACTCACTGATTTCACTGGCCTTGCCCACTTTAGATGAAGCTGAGTGGTATGACACCCGTGGACTTGAATGAGTCTGATACCCACGCATTCAACTCTCTTTGTAATCTGAAAAATTGAAGTTTGCTGACTCATTTTTTTGTCATTGGCAAACATCAAAAACCTAATTAAGGATTTGATTTATAGAGCAAAGACAGACAAGCATTTACAAAAGCCTTCCTATGAAGAGTAGGAAAAAAGGACTACAAGCTAGAAAGTAAGATCCTAAGTAAATGCAAATACAAATGCAAATTGCCTAAACCAGTAATGTCACCCTCAGTTCTCTCTTGAAAAACTTGTGTAGATTCAGTGTGTGTCATCTAATATCTAATTTACTGCATGCACCAATACAGTAGATCTTTAATCAAACTGCACCGAGTTATTTGACATTTCTGAACATAGATTAAAAAATCAGTGCACAGTAATAAGGACGTAAACTCATCATCGCATGAGTTGAGCACTGCTGTGCTGCTGTCTCTAAACCTCTGAGATGAGCTTTAACTCCCTCCGACTGTTTCTCTCATTCCCCCTGTACTCTTCTCTCATTTTACTTTTCCTTACTGTTGCTGTCTGTCTGTCTGTCTGCCTCTGCTTAGTAATCCACTGTCCCTGTGACGAGTCAGTAGCAGACGCAACAGAGTATGACACACATTTTTAGCACATGCCACACAGCAGCACGTGCGCACACAACACATGGTTGCTGCTGTGAATAAAACATGAAGTCTGCTTCACAGCGGGGCTTTAATATGAGATCTACATAAATCAGAAAGCAGTTTCTCAGAAGCTGAGCCGTATGTTCTGACAGAGAGCTGCACCAGGAATGTTATAATATTTTTAATACATCACCCTGCTGAGTATAGAATAAGGGAACCATTTGAAATGTGGAAGATACATTTGAAAGGGAAAATTTAAAGTTAGAGAAAACCAAGGAATGACATGTCTACTTCTACCTCCAGCTCCGCCCTCCACCGAGTGAGTCTGTCTGTCAGAGGGTGACTTCAGATTTTTCAACAACATATGAGTTGAATTAAAATGATCAGGGTTCTATTTAACCACGTGACAGTGTGCAGGATGCTAAAGATTGCAGCGACAAAATGACAAAAATCAGGTTGGAGACAAAGCGGAAGAGGGCGGCTGGATAGGCAGCGATAGAGGGAGGAAAGGTAAAGATATGAAAACTAGTCATAGAAAAAAGGGGTAGAAATATGTCTGCAGAATTTTAAAGTACAAAGTGACTGCTGCTTTCTCAGATGTCAAAAGTCAACATGGCTTTCTGTGAGGGAAAAACTACTACTACCTCAAGGATCAAGAATTCCCAGTGTTCTTCTGCTCATCCTTTACTATGCTTATATTAGCTGTGCTAACGACACACTTTTACCTGCAAAACTACCACAGTCCCATATACTCAATAGTCAAACACACCAACGACCTAAACACATTTTTCTTCTTCTTCGCTGTTCCTTTCAGGGGTCAAATATTTTATGCCAGATGCCCTCCCCATTTATCCGGACCAGCTGGACCAGCGCTAGGACTATACTGGCTTGTGGCTCCTCATGACTTGGTCGAGCACCTAAATAAATGGATGCTTCAAAATGTATTGCAAAACAGCCCATACTCACTCCCAAGGCATCACATAGTGACCACTTACTTGACCAGAATCCACTGGCTTCACATTTCACTGCACTTGTTGCCCCATTAGCGTGTCAACTTGCAGGTTAGTCCAATAAAGTCAAGTCCCTGAAACGGACACGGAAGCCCACTGCACAAAGGGTGCAACAGTGATGGTAATCAAAGAAATGTTAGACAAGCAAATTTTCAAAAGTTACCAGGAAAGCCTATGATTTTCTATAAAAATAAGGTGGATTTATAGAACTTTGGCTGCCCGCATATGGCGATAATAAATGTGGACAAAATTCTGATTGTCAGCAGCAAAGAATCCCCTGTCTACAGGTGAAAATGTGTACATATTTGCATTCAAAGATATCTCTCTCTCTCTCTCTCTCTCTCTCTCTCTCTCTCTCTCTCTCTCTCTCTTAAATTTCTCATTGAGCCTATAGAACCAGCCAGGTGAACTTTTGTCTGAGTAGGAGGTGGAAGAGGAAGTTTGCCTTAAATGTTTAATCTCTTTGTACCTCCATTAATTCCAAACTGAAATAACAGAAATGTGGAAAAGCAGTGGACATGAGGGAGATGGTTGTTTGCGTGTTTGTGAGGCTGTGAACCTGTTTCAAAATGCACCACGAAAACTCCTTAAACAAAGTTTAACATTTTGTAATTCATGAAACATACAATCTCGGAATACATGGGAAAAGCTGGCAGTAGGTGTTTGTCCACTTGGGCTTTATTTTTTAATATTAATGTGAATTTTACATTTTCACATTAGTGCGTAGACACCCTGCTGTAAACCTCAGTCTCCTGTGGTTTACAGCCCGCTGGGACCTTTTCTTTTTTAATTTTTACTTGCTGACTTGCAGCATTTTTATTCACTTTTTGCTTTCATTGGTTGGTTAGGTTTAGGGGAAGATCACTGTTTGAGTTAAAATAAATCCTCCTTCAAAACAACACCATTCACATGCAAAAAAGACGCTAACTGTACACTAACTCTACATACAATGATGCCACAGGAATGAGACAACATTAAGATGTCTCTATACCAGCAAATCAGAAAGTAGGAGCACCTGAGACCAGTCCTTGGCTGCCTTACAGGTTGATTTTTTTCCTCTGAGGTGGAATTCGGGGTGAGATCCCTTTTAGTCCTTATGATACATTAGTGTATCTTTCCCCTTTGCAGAGATCCAGTAATGCTCTTCTTTGGCATGTTTCTCCAACTAAAGTTTCAGCAGACAGTGCTCAGACAAACAGTACACAATCTTCCAGTGGAACAAACGTCATTGCAGTATACCATGACCCAGTTCAGGAATGCTCTAATATTCCTTTTGGTGTCCTGTATATTTGCTAATGACATTTTGCAGCCCAAACACATCACCCCCTTAAAAATGCAAAGTTTAAACACAGTAAACTGAACTGACTGTAGAAAATATGCAGCACACAGTGGGATCCCAAATTCTTCCACCTTTCTGCTACTTCCTGAATAACTTCAAACAGCATATCCCATTTTTGGGAAGAGGTGCAGCAGTGCATCAAGTGATCACTTCCTCCTTCATGCAGCTTCTGGTTGTTAAAGCAGAAACATACATTTTCTTCTTCTGCTGAGGTCGCCCCAGCAGATCATCTGCCACTCGATCCCCTGCATCGTCTTCTGCCACTCCAGTCCTCTTCATGTCTACCTTCACTACATCCAGGAACCTTCTCTGTGGGCTTTTCCCCCTGCCTAGCAGCTCCATCTTCAACATCCTTTGTCCATTATGGCCTCTTTGTGCTTTTTAAAATAATGT
>VUQH01056090.1:0-31810 GCA_015106775.1 Etroplus canarensis | reverse complement strand
TTACAGATTTCATCAATAGCATCAGTAGACAGCAACGGCAGCAGACACAGCATAGTGTCACTATGAAAGTACCAGATCACATGATCAACTTTTTTTTTTTGTGCAGACTGGACAAATAGTTACAGAGATATGGCTAAATATTTAAAATCAACCAATCAATTAAAAAAAATACTGAAAAAGCCACCTGGCGGACAGTCTGTATTTTCAAAATGGCTGAAAGTCTGAACATTTCCAGATCTCACAGAGATCTATCAATGTGTGAAATAGATTTTGCATTATTGTGCTTGCACGAAGGATTTGCAGTGGTGGCAGCAGCAGTGCTTAAGACACCATCATGTCCTCACTCTTCCTCAACTGGGGGAGAAAGAGGAGGAGAAAGTGCAGGGGGGGAAGGAGAGCAGAGAGAGACAAGGACAACACAGACTACGGCAGAGACGAGGCAAAACTTAATGACAAGCGGCAGTAGCGTATAAATGCATGGAAGGTGAAAAGATATGGGTCATTATGGGAAGTCCCCTGCAGCCTAAACCTATCCCAGCCAAACTAAGTGACTATGAGGTATTTAAGATAGGATGACGCCTGATCATTCAAGACTTTGTATGTGAGGAGAAGGACTTTAAATTCAGTTCTAGATTCAACAGGGAGCCAATGAAAAGAAGCACAGTACGCACACTCTTATTCTCTTTGTCACTACCCTAAAGCTTGTGGTCATAGGTGGAATGAAGCATAAAGAGGAGGAACAGTTGGATAAGGGCAACTTGGAAGATGAGCATGTCATTCTGGGAAACAGGAACATGGCTTATGTGAATCCCTTGTATTCAGGCATCATGCACCTTTATCAATCAAAAACACTTGAATTATCTGAGTCAAAATGTGCCTCAAAAGCTTGTTGGTATAATCGCAGTCCACTGCAAAAAGTGTGGATCATTTCAGAGTTTGAATTCACTGTAGATAATCTAATTCCAAGGATTTCAGAGACTTTCCCAGTCCTTTTCTTCTAATGCTGCATATTCAAAGAAGGTGATTGATTCACAAAACGTCATACTGACAGACAGAAGTTAACTTTGTTACAGGAGAGCACTTTGACAGAATGCACGACAAGGGTCGGTCTGCTTGGTCCCTGCTGCCAGCGAGAGATTAATGAGAGGAGGGAGGCATAAAAAAACAGAAAATGCTCTCCATTTTCTGTACCTGCTGTTCCCACTGCAGTCTGTACTTAAAGTAAAGCTAGGTGAACTGTTGTGACTGTGTGATATGGATCACTGCTCCTGGGAGACAGTGCTGAAGCCTGCAGGTGGAGGTTTGCAGCAGCACCACAGTAGGTTGTTGAACCAAAAGCCTTCGCTTTACAGAATCCCAGGAGGGGCCTAACTGAGGCTGACGCTGCCAACAGCTCAAACCCAAGGGGGGAGCTTGACCTTCCCTTCCTTGGCCAAAACACCAACACTTACCAAGTCCCCAAAAGTCCCCTGTCAGATGTTGTTTATTCATGATTGTCTGTTTGCTTGTTGAATGCAGATTTCATCAGGAAATTTGGCAAGGCCATAACTGTGTCTAAATTTGAAGTGAGAGCTGCTGTCTTTTCCAGAATTGAGGAAAAAAATTAATATGCGCGTTTATATTTTTGACTTTGGAAGTCACAACAGGCTCTGAATTCAATAATTTTGGTTTCATTTCTCCATCTTTTGAGATGTTTCCCTAATAATAAAAAACCCAGTCTGCCTCTACCCAAAATGTCATTATTAAATTATTTATCAAGCATCTCCGCATACCTTCAGGGAATTGTACTGAATAGGACTAAAAATAGCAAGTTAGACCTGAAAGTTTCTCATGAAAAAGGGAAATTGTTTTAAACACCGCAACACAGCAACAAAGTATGAAAGTAGAGAGTAGTTTTCTGACAACCATTCACACTCATTTTTACACCTAAGGCCGAGTTAAAACCACCAGTTAACCTGATGAGCACATCTTTGGACTTTGGGAGGGAGCTGGAGAATGTGGGGAGAACCCTGGGATTCCATTGTGCTGTGAGGTGCCAGCTGTAACTACTACACCACTGTACTGCCCTATTATTATTATTATTATTATTATTATTATTATTATTATTATTATCATCATAGCAGGTCTCACTACCATCTTGAAAACCTTCTCTTTCACGCTTGCTGCTATCCTTCTGTCACAAAGCACCCCTGACACTCCACCCGCTCCACCCTGGCTGCACTCTCTTCTTCACCTCTTGGTTGTCTTGGATGGCTGACCTCAGGTATGTAAACTCATCAGTTTATACTACCTCTTCCTCACCATTCCACCTACCTCACTCTCACTCACACACGTACTCTGTCTTATTTCTACTGACTTATAATCCTCTTCTCACCACTGCACGCCTCCACCTCTCCAGGCTCTCTTCCAAGAAGGGCCTCAGAGTCAACCCCTGATGCAATCCCACCCGCATCTTGGGATTACATCAGGGATCAGTTCTGCACATATTATTAATATAGTTATTATTGTTATTAGTAGTAGTAGCAGATATCTGCGCCACCTTTTGTCAAACTCACCTTTCTAAGGTTATTATCCTATGTGGTCTTGTGAGAGTTTCAGCAAGTGATAGGAAATATGGGAAATAATGATATGAACAGATTTTTTCAACATACCTTGTTGCAATTTGGAAATTGAAATCAGCAGTGCAAGCAATTAAAGGAGACATATTTATGTTTTCTGTTATATACAAAGTAAACTCTTACAATGTTGATTAGATATATTAAACATAGTCAGTTTCAAACAATGACATCAGTCAGACGCCAGAAGCAGACATCACAGTCAAAGAATCCCAAATAGAAATCTATGGGAGAAATTGACAACAGCAGAGATGCTGGGTGCAGTATAACTTTCAGGGGGAAAAAGTTTTTATTTTGGGGGCAAACTCAGCATTTTTCTTAAATCATATTTGTCTGATGATTCCATGCATGCAGTTTTTCACACTCAGCTCTTAATGGTCTGTTTCAAGCAGCTTTTTTTCTGATCTTGGCTCTGTAAAATCTCAGCGAAAGGGGGTATGACTAATATGGTGATGTGTACACATCACACACAGCTCTGGCTGTGGGTATAGAAGCCCCACCCGCCTGCCACTCAAATCTTGTGTTTGCGAGGGGCAGCCAATCAGAAGAAAGTTTGTCTTAAAGAAAGACAGTGGATGAATTGAGGGGCTGCACCAATACTCAGTGTAAGATAATATAGGATAAATACTTTCTTAATCCAATATTTTGGAAATTCTTTTGTTACAGCATTTTATAAAGCGTTATTGCTTGTGGAATACATGATTTCCTTTATTTTTTTCTTGTGGCAGCAGAGCTGAAGCAGCTTTGCTGCACAAGCTGAAGTATCTTAGCTCCCTCAGGAAATAGAGCCTGCTCATCCCCTTCTTGTATACAACCTCTGCGTTGGTCTTCTTGTTTAACCTGTTGTCAATGTGGACACGCAGGTACTTGTTGTCCTCCATCACATCAACATCTAAAATGAGGATTATTAAAAACTTAATATCATCCAGAGGTACTCCTCTTGAAAGAATAATAATTTTAAAAATTGGAGCTACAATAAATCTCCTTGTTTGTATCACATTAAAACCATAAATGTTGTTGTTCCAGATTTTTATTTTTCCTTTTCCTCTGAACAGCACCAAATACCTAGATTTCTGAGAGAGACAATGCTCCCTTTAGCATCCTAAACAGTCCCCGTCTGTCAAAGTCACTTCACTGTTGCCACAATTGTATCTTTTAATAAGCCAAAAATCTCCCACAGAATGTGCACACATCTTTCTGCCTGCACGTCATCTCCTGCAGTTCCTAACAGCTTAGGACACCTGTGGAACTCTCTTGAATATCAGCAGAGACTGGATTAATTTCCTAAAGCTGAAAACTTGGACTGAATACGCACCACTAATAAGTTTTTGGCAAGGGAGAAATGCTTTCCTTCCCTGTGAAACTTGATAAATCCATGTGTGTAGTCACAGTTAGATGTAAAGGGAAAATAGAGGAGTTGTTTGGTGGCAGACCAAGTTAGGACCCATTAACACAGACTTCGAGGCTTTTCAGTTCCTGAAATACTCACAAGATGTTATTTACTCATTCATGTCCATGCACACAAACTCAGATTACATTTTGTGATGATTTTATGTTTTGCCAGTGTGGATCAAAATTGCTCAGATATGTTTGTGGCCAGAGGGGATGACTTTAATAGCAACAGGTGTTGGAGGATGAATCCCAAATGAATTTAAAGACTGTATAAATACGATGGACATCACCACAGTGGAGTCATCCATTGGTTTGTGAAGTCCTGTGTGACGCCTCAAGTTAAGTGCTTTTGTCATTGTAATCTTAGTGTTTTGAAAAAGGGTGGATCTGACTGAGAAACAGGAGCAATTTGTCACTACCTAAAGCATACCCTACTTATTATTTTTTACTCTAAATTCAACCTGATTTGCACAATATTGTGGTATATTCAATAGGACTTGAATCTATAAACAAAGTCCATACACTAATCAGGAAAGTGTTTACTGATGTGAAAACAGCCATTTTATAGACTAAACAACATGACATTTTTACAACCAGCAGAGGCACACCCTACTGGTCACTGGAAATAATGCAGGTTTAAGGGATTTCCACACTGACTTCACTTTCCAGATTCAGAAGCTACCTGGAACCATTGCCAACCCATTTTGATCCCATTTTGGGTGTCCAATACTGCTGATTTGTCAAAACTTGAGTGTTGTTTTATTTTAAATTTATATTGGATTTCTTTTTTCCTCGCTGTTTGTTTAGGTTTAGGCACTAACCTCCTTGGTTGAGTTCAGAAAAATATCCCATTTTTAGTTAAAATACACCTCTTCTTAACATTAATCCTGCATGAATTATCCCTAAGGTCAGCCAGACCATTAACACGGGATGCCCATGTATCCTGATCAGACATCCCTATGTGACAAGTTGAGAGTGAATCTGGGTGCCCATTAACAGTTAACGTGATGACCCATACTCTGCTATAATTGCAGAGGCTTTGGAGTGGTTTGTAATGTGCAGAGTACAAGAGTTGACCTCAAAGCTCCTGAGATGCTTACCTTATTCTGCAATCTGTGAGAGAAGTGCCACCCATATTTATAGCTCAGAAACAAACAGGGATGGATAGACACACAGATTCACACACCAACACACAGAACTGAGCTAAATTCAGCCTGTCATATAAAGAGCTGTGATGCTTGTTGTTGTGCTGGTTTATGGGACAAAGTGATTCGGGCCAGAGCAGTGCAGTGGCAGCTGGAGAGTCTTCAGTCAGCCTTAAAACAGTGTCATTTTCTATTAACCTCTGGGTGAGGCTATTTAACGTGTCCTGGAAGCAAATAAACACTATTGTTTGTATTTTTCTTTAGCCTATAGTTGTGCCTGACATTTTTCCCTCATTCACTCGTTCAATACACACTTTCTAGTAAATACTGGTTTACTGCAGTGAGCAGTAAATTGAGTTTTCTCTTTCCAATAATAATCCTTTTGTGTCATTGCTGACAAGTGTAGTACAAGTGTGATTTTTGATTGTGTCACATGTGGGAGTGTGTGCATGCTGTAGCCAGTTTTCACTGCATTGTGTGAATGGCTGAAGGTGCAGGAGTTGTGCTGGATAAGCCTAACATGTCTACTAAGTGCTCTCCATATCATGAAGCCTTCCTGCTTTTCAAAAGCAGCATATAATGTAATGCCATTAAAATAGTTGGAATGCAAATTGCAGCCATTCGCGTATCCATTTTCTACCACTTCTCCTGGTTTGGTCACTGGGCAACAGTCTTTCAAGCACAGATGCCCACACCTTCCTCTCCCTGCCCATGAGCTCTCTGCTGGCTTGAGAATACATTGGTAAAGCCGGAGAAGAGGAATCGTCTCTTCAAAATTTTCATGCCCTGCCCTGGGGTAGGACATGCCCAAAACCCCTCACCTAGGAGACATCGCAGTCAGATTACTCAGCTACTTCAAAGGATTACTCTTAATGCACAGGAACACTGTTTCTTCTGAGAACCCCCTGAATGACTGAGCTCCTCACCTTATCTCTAAAGGGAACACTTTCAAAGCAAGGTGACTTCCAGGGCTACCTGATCCCTGTGAGGGGTAAGTCATTAGTGATGATGAGAAGTAACCATAAACAAAAAGCCAAAAATCACATACTCTGATAGCATTGGGTTGGGAATGGGATACTTGGGCCTCAGAGTTACCCTTTCAGTCACTACCCACAGTTTGTGGCCATAGGTATGGGTAGGGACATTGATAGACAAATAAAATGAGAACGGTGCCAGTTTCAGCTCATCTTTGGAGCCATTTGTCTATCTCCCACTGCATTCTTTTTCAGCTTTGGAAAAAGACCCAAAGGTAGTTCAATGCACCTTTTTTAGGCAACAACTTATTCCCAACCTAGAGCAGTCTACCCTTTTCTGAGTGAAAACCATGGTCTCAGGGTTGAAGGTGCTGCTCCTGAGAATTGCTGCTTCATACTGACCTGCAAACCACAACTCTGAAGCCAACAGGACCACATCATCTGCAGAAAGCATAGATGCGAAACCACTGAAACTGTAACTACCTATTCTTTGGCTGGCCAAGACGTTCTGTCAATAAAAATCATGAACAAAATGAGTGTATTAAGTGCCTACAGCGGGCAGCCGTGGCTCAGAAGGTAGAGTGGGAAGGTTTGCAGTTTGATCCCTGGCTTCTCCAGTCTACGATGCGAGGTGTCCTTGCACAAGACACTGAACCCCAAATTGCTCCCAATGAATCCATCAGAGTTTGAATGTGTTCATGATAGTCAAATACGCTTAAAAGACATAGAATAAAGCATTATATGGATGTGTGTGTGAATGGGTGAATGAGGCTTGTAGTAAAAAGCACTTTGAGCGCTCAGAGTAGAAAAGTGCTATATAAGCACCAGTCCATTTACAATACAAACCAACCGCTTGCTATAGTTGTAACTGGACTAAATAGTTGTCACATCCCCAATGAAAATCAGTAATTAAGAAGCATTTATTTATTTATTTTATTTTAACTAAATGTATTTTTTTTTTTAATCAAACATAGATCAATGCCTTACAGGAGGGAACATGTTTCTCAAATGTTCATCTTCAAATTTTTCAACTTTTTAAGTCAGATGGTTTTCCTTCTGAAAACCTATGCAATTATAACTATTTGTTAGAAGGAAAAAAGGCACAATCTACAATATGAGGCCATTTTCTCTTTGCAGATAGCAGTTTAGTCATAATGCGTTTGGAGATAAACATTCCTGGGTCTGCTGTGAACTGCTGGTGATAGTGACAGGAGAAAGAGCAGTAATTTTCCCTCTGATTGCAGCCTGCCTTCCTCCGAGTAGCATTGATAAGCTTTTTCATGAGTTTCACTCATGGAAAAAGGTGTGGATAGAGAGAATCAAAAAATGAGAAGATAGAGTGGTGGAGGTGGGGCAGCTAATGGAGTAGATGATGATGATTGATACTTTTGACTACAGATAAAAGACATAGCAATATTGTTCTTTTTTCACTGATTGTCATTTTCTAATTTTACTGTATTGCTGGATTGTGATATTTGTGTCACTGACTGCAGTGCTGGGTTTATATGGCCCCAGCTATATATATTACACCCGCACCTTCTGATCCTAAATCTGAGTTACAAAAGAAAATGCAATTTTGCTGAAGCTGCACATGCACAAATGTTTGGTGTGATGAGTTAGTACTATGGTGGCGTGTCCATCATCTGTCTATCCATCCACAATTCTTTCTACTACTCCTAGAATATTAGTCAGAATTTAATCAAATTTGCACACAATGATCACCTAATGAGCCTTCATTCAAACTGTGCTCAAGAACAAGATCAAGCTTGGTATGGATTGTAATGTTCATGAATTGAATGGCCCTTGATTCCAAGATTACCTTTATTTATGGCATAGTAATATTTTAAACTAGGTTAGGGCCAGTCACAAACTAGGACCATGTTGTAGCATCAGGTCCTGGTGGGCAGTAATAGTGCAATAACTCAGTTTGTCAACATGATCAGCATAACTTTCCGTGGATAACTTGAAGGGGAATTTGTAACATTTCTCTCTTGCTATTCCTGCATTCTTTTTTTTTTTTTTCTTTTTCGTCCTGTCCTGTCCGGCACTGTAGCAATCAGAATTATTGTCTGAAGGCCAAGAAAAATGCCCAGCAATTTATTTTCCCAGGTGGAACGTTACGGCTTTATCGTACTGGTCCACTTGATTGATCTTTATTATTTTTTTATTTATTTTTAATACTTTTAAGTTATTACAATTGGAACAGACATGACCAAAGGATAGGAAAGGGAATAACAAAGACAAGAAAGGTTCAAGAAAAGGAGAGGGAAAGAAAAACAGAGGGGGAGAGGGACAGCGAGAAAGGACGCTAAAAATCCACTAGATGCATTCCTGCAGTCTTTATTGCTATCATGCTGTCAGATTTTCCATAGTTCTCTCCTTTTAGATGGCAGACCTATATTTAATTGCATTGTGAAAACTTGAAATGTGGCTTTGTGCCACAAGTCACATGCAACTGGTATCCTGTTAGATAATGATAATCACAGTCCATTGTCATGATCGTGGAGCTTGACTCCCACACTAGGAAACATATGTGTACAGATATTTTCATGATTTTTATGACTATGGTTACTACTGATTATGTACTGATCAAAAACTTTGATTTGGTGGTGAATTGGATTTATTTGTCTTTTGGTGACTTGTCAGTTAATTTTAATTCTCATTTCTTTGCAATACAGCCAACCAGTGGCAAAAAGACTTATCGCTTTCTTTGTGTACTGTAACTCAAACATTACAATAACCTGTGGACTTTGATGGCTCTTGAGCTGGATGAGCAACTACATCCTTGAAATTCTGGTTATTATTATGAACAGTTTATATGTTTGTAAGGTATACAAATGGACTATATAAAAGGAACAATAATATCACCCACCGGTTTGTAGACTCCGGTTTTGAAACTTAGACTTAAAGCTAGAATTGACCGTATGGGTGCTTCCAGAAAACAGCTACCTTTGGACTGGCACAGCCAGCTACTTCTTATATAAACATGGACATTTTATGTGGTGGTTTTACTATGTTCCCAGCTATTGTTTGGCAACAGGTGCCATCAAGGGAGTGCACACCGTCCTAAATCTTTAATGGAGCCATCAGCATGCATTAGCAGAATGCCAGCTATTTACTGGGGCAAAGTCAGCTTCCTTGTAAGAAAATCAACATGAGTGTGGTTTTATTTCAATTTGAACACATTATTTGAGAAAACAAAGGTGACGTGGGCTTTTTTTTAATCTATAGAAGCAGGTTTAATAATTATTTTAGCTGTTTAGCTTTATTCACACCTCTTTGTTGGGGTATATCTCTCAAGCACTACCTCCGGTGTCCCCATCTGAACTGCAGCCAATTTTTTTACAACAGGTTCAATAGGATGTGGAAGGGTTCTCCTAGATCACCTCTGGTGCAATGCTATCAGCCAGGAAGCTGCATCCACAGCCAGATTGTGTGCGGATCAGACAGGAACATATCTGCTATTTAGTGCTAACTAGCGGACTAATAAAATATTGGAACTTCACTAAATAAGACTAGAGCACTTGGATGGGCTGTTGGTGCAATTAACCCCGCATTGCTTCAAATTATTTTTCAGATAATTGCACTGAAATTGCTCCAAAAACACAACAAACAGGGTGGAGAGTTCAAATTCATTGATTCCAATTAGTGGAGGTAAAGTCTTGTCACTCCAAGAGGCCTTGCTGGGTGAGTTTGAACGGGTGAGGATTTTTTTGTGGAAAACTTTTTATTGTTTATCTTTTGTAATGCTGACCGTTCAGTTTTCATTGCAATGGCCAACAAAAACTGATATTTCAAAGCTGCTTGACCTTCATTTTTCCACTTCACTTGCCACTCCACTGATGACAGCAACAACAAAACTCAGTGGCTAACCATTTCTATCATTTCCCTTAGACTGAAAAATTGTAATAAAAATTAAGCTTTGCACATTTTTTCTGTTTTTACATTATTTTGATTTAAATAAATCCCAAAAGACTAACTGGCAAGTCCTTATTTAGGACTTTTTAAAGAATCTATGTCTCTACAATCATGCTTTTAACAAAGTTATAGGGATAAATGATAGACATGATATTTAAAAGGGCAGTCATGAATGATAAGAGGTCACAAGAAAGTGGGATTTTGGCTCTGAGAACAAGTTTAGGTAGACTAGATTAAAGACCAGCCAGGGTCACAGTCTTCTTCATTCAAGTCCAGCTTCTTTCCCCTTGAATTAGTCCCAAGCTGCATCCAAACAGCCCATTCTTGCCACTAGCCGACAGAATGCAGAATTGGGTATTGGCGGCATTAAATCCCATCCTGTTGATGAGATCCGAGTTACTGGCTCGCACTGGGGACAATTAAACCTTTGTACCTTCAGCTGCCTTGCTGAAAGGTCATAAGAGAGCGAGAGGGATGGAAGAAAGAGACAAGAAGGAGAAGGAGGGAAAAAGGTTGGCCCAACACCTTCGCCAGCCTGTTTTCACAGTTCACGTGCAATTCATTTCAGCTGAATGAAAGTAATGAGAGGGATAGTAGGCATGCAGGGTATTTCGGTACTGTGAAATGGAGTTGCAGAAGAAGACTCTAATTATATTTGAGGCACTGTCTGCTAAATTCATGAATTCAGCACTCAGGGGATAACTAATAAAGCTAAACTTCAAGATTTTATAGCCCCTAATGGGAAAATTAGCTTGCTGCAAGGTATCCAACAAAATGCATAATTACAAAACATGGGGAGATAAAGACACAAAAGCTTACGGAAATGAAAAGAATGGTCTGGCAGCTTGCTGGCTAAGAGATGTTTAAAGCTTGTCCTTAAAATAATGTAATGTTGGACTTGCTTTTTAATGCCTGAAAACAATCAGAGGAATTTAATGAACCCCAAACTAATATATATCTACTTCCTATTCCTTACATTTTCAAATTGGGCTTGTTACTTCAATTTTACTGCATTTGAGGGGAATTACTGATTATTTTGCATCACTGCACATATTCTCAACATCAAACTAACTGTCACATATGTTTCAGAGCCTGTACTTTTTCACTTTTCTTTGAGTAAAGAAGATGAATCAGTACTTCTGCTAGACTATCTGTACTTCTAGTTGAGTAAGGAATGTACGTGTGCTTTTGCCTATTTGGGGAGAGAAGCAGCAGGATCCAACAGAAATCAGCATGAAAAGAGGATGGGGTGGCGATGGGTTGCAAAGCAGCCTGCAGGGGCAGCAACCAATCGTCCCTCTAAGCTGCGTGCATGTGCGTGGCATAGACTTGCTGTGCGCATGTGCACTGCATAGATTTGCTGTGCGCATGTGCACTGCATAGATTTGCTGTGCGCAATTGCGCAAGCGCGCAGCTTAGAGGGAATGTTGGCAGCGACTACTGCAGCTTAAATAGTGCATTCAATAAGATATATGAAAACAGAGAACAGCACAGAAGGGTATCAACAGAGCCATTAGGCTGGGCTTATAGGCTGAGCTTGACTTTGTGACCTACCTTAACATGCTTTGTTACCTCCACCAAGGACATTATGTTTTGGGTTCTGTTAGTCTGCCTGCTTGTTAGCAGGATTACAAAAAGTTGCAGATGGATTGGCATGAGTATTTTTTAGATAGATGTAGAAATATTTTATTTTAGGAAAACAGAAATTTAAAGATTGTTCAGCCTTGGTGTAGGTATGCAGTCTTGGGCCGCTCTTATTAAAATATCTGGAAAGCAAGTGCATGTTTGCATCAGTGTATGGTTATGTACAAGACAACCACTACCACTGATGGTGGTTCAGAACTGCACTGGATTTGTTTAAGACTGCCTTAAAAAGATTAGTGCCACGTGCTATTCTAGTCTTATGCCATGGTAGCAATTCAATTTTGTCGATGTTGGGTTTGTTAGTGTGAAGTCTAATTACAGCCCTAGTATAGCGGCCTCACCACCATTACAACTTGCAGCTGGTAAGCTTTTAGTTATAAATGGAAACTTATTTAAACTTGCATATGCTCAGAAAATAAAATATTATATAGTGCTTGTCACTGAGGCAGTGCTCTCGAAGGTACAGCTGTTTTACCATTGACAGGGAGTGCTTATTTTTATATGACTGCAGTTTCTGCCAAACCTCTTGTGATAATTTTGAATCTTAACCTTAAATTTTTGAAAAATGTACTTTAAAGGACAGAACACTGGGTTACATGTGTTACCAATTATCTATTTTATGTACATTTCTAAGTAAAAATGTAATAAATATACAAGTTAAAAAAATCTTTACTGATTATGTTGTGCAATGTGTTGAGAACAAAAAGACATAATCGTCAGTGGAAACAAAAATCCTCAACCCTCTGAGGGCTGGATTCAAAATCCCACCAAAACTTAAAGTTAAAAGTTGAAATCACAGGCTGATCCAATTTGAGTCATAACGTAATGCTCAGCAGTGTGTATGGCCCCGACATGGATGTATGCACTACTGTCGGCATGATCCTGATGAGAAAGTGAAAGTTGTCCTTAAGGATCTCCTCCCAGACCTGGATCAGGGCATCCATAAGCTCCTAGGCAGTCTTTGGCTCTATTTGGCAGGTTTGGATGCACTAATACATAACTTAAGAAGTTCTCCATTAGATTCAGGTCTGGGGAACATGTGGGCATTAGTGCTTTTGTCATTTAAAAACTGCCTACACACTCTGGCCACAAGAGGCCAGGCATTGTACTGCACCGGGAGAAATACAGGGCCCACTGCACCAGCATATGGTCTGACAATGGATCTGAGGATTCTTCCCCATACCTACCAGAATTCAGGGTACTTTTGGTTAGCATGTGGATGTCTGTGTGATCCTCCAAGTATATGCCTCCCCAGACCATCACTGGCCCACTGCCAGATAGGTCTTACTGGATGTTGCCGGCAGCATAACATTCACCTTGGTGTCTTCAGTTCCTTTCTCATCTGTCATATGTGCTCAGCGTGAATCTGCTCTCTTCTATGAATAGAATGGGGCGCCAATGGCAACCTGCCAGTTAAGGTGTTCTCTGGTGAATGCAATGCAAATGGAGCTGCACAGTGTTCGGCTATGAACACAGGTCCCATTAAAGAACACTGGAACCTTGTGCTACCCTCATGGAGTCTGTTTCTGACAGTTTGCTCAGAAACATGCACATAAGTCACCTACTGGAGGTCATCTTGTAGCTCAAAGAGGGTATATGTGTGTAGATGGTATCTGTACAAACAAAAATTGATTTTTAATGTACCCCTATTTCTGAGTGGAGCAATAAAGTATCTAAATCTAAATACTGTTGGTTCTCTTTGTTTTTGTCCCTCACACATTTTGATTCCTTCAGTCTAGCTTAACAAGGTGTTATTTCAGTGCAACTCATTAGGTGGCTCGAAACAGACTGAAAGAAATAAAATGTTGGACATCATCAACAGAAATCAATATCTTCTGATAAGGTAGCCTGGATGGACAATGATGTGTGGTTTAGGACTGGGAGTTTTGCAAGATTACATTCAATGATCACTGATTAGCACACATTAAATCAGATGGGAGCGAACTGGGAGTAAAATCACCTGTGGATGTGATTTGCAGTTAGAGTTAAATAGGCTTTTTGCATTTCATATTCACTAATTCACACCTGCACTCAATATCCACCTGCCCAAAAGAGGACATGTAAAGGCTAAAGAAGCAAGTAAAAGTAAGGAGCCTTATCAATATGAATTTTCCCTTAAAGTATAACTAATAAAGTCTCCACAGGAAACAAGTCAGTCAAGACATTTAAGCCACACATCAGCCCCTTTCAAATCGGTGCATGCAGGATTGGAGATAAAAATCATGTGCAATAATGCACATTTCTAATTTTACTGTGCACAACATTCATTGCAATTCATGTGCTCAAATTATAAATTAAAGATGCGTCCATGATACCTTTGTGTAGTTTCATTCTCTTGCTTTTATCACAAAAAAGTATCACTGGCAAATGAGTAATGGAGTGCTATTGAAGACGAGTCTAACATGCCAGCGCTGGCTGAATTTAAGTACCAGATTAATTAACCCCTCTCACTATGAGGATTGTGTCAGGAAGGGCATCCGGCGTAAAACATCTGCCAAATTACCCGTGTGGATTAATCCGCTATGGCAACCCCTTGGGGAAAATACAAGGGAGCAGCCAAGGGGACATTAATTAACTGCTGAGCATTATAATGCTGATAAGTGATTCACTCTTAGTGTTTTTCTGCCCAACAATTTGTAATTTTGTCACATTTTTTTTTTCTTTCTCCCTCTGGGTGTCCAAACAGCTGTTCATACCAAATAAACAGTTGGGAGATAACACCTTTGATACAGAGAAGCTGTGATGGGCTTTTTCAACTGACCAAGCAATGCAGTTGAAGAAACAGTCAGTAAATGGTTTGATAGTGATTATCATCTCAAGGAGAGAGGTTTTTTCCCACTTGAATGTAACTTTCTTTACTTTCTTCCCGCTTGTTTTGCAAAAGTAAGAAAAGCAATTTGTCCGGACATTGTTTATGACAGAGCAGTCCATGTTATTTTGTTTGAGTAGGAGTCTGTCAGAGCGGGTTTGGTCTCCCTCCTGGTCAAGTGGAGCAGCTGACTACAGCCATTTTTTTTTTTTTTTTTAAATAGGGCTATGGAATGAGTTCAAGACAAGTTCAAGAATATAACAAGGCATCAAACTTCACTGTGCATTTTAAACTCAAGTCAAACTCAAGTAATGATTCATACATCATGCTGCCTGCTGCTTTGTGAATAATATTGAGCCTAGTATTGACAGTGTTGGGATGAAAGAAATACACTCGCATCAGCTCTAAACTGAGAAAAACAAGTAAGTTCTGTTTCACATGTTAACTGGCAAATAAATTCTATGTTTGTTAGGCTCAGATCTTCGCTACGTGAAGGGATGTGTGATCACTTACAAAACACACATTAAAAAAATCCAAATACCCTGCTAATGAGGCATCAAGTGGCTATTGTGAATGATTAAAAGACTGTGACATGAAGATTATTAGTTTGTATCTGACAGACTCAAATGCCATGGCTCTCTTCCCATAATTACTACTGCTGACATACCCTTGAGCAAGGTCCTTCACACCCACTCTGTCAAGTAATCTAAACAACAGGTCATGCAAAAGTTTGCTTGGCTGGAATCCAATTTGCTTTGATTTGTTTCCATGGCATTATGCAAACTTTCTGCAAGTTAATGGACAAAATTGGTTTGACATTTACCTCCACGTCAAGAAAGAACATAATCACCCAATTTTCCAGATGTGGGTAAAGCCTAGTCATGGATGAAAAGGAAAGTGCGATGGAGATCTCCACTGAAAAAAGCTGGTAATCTTATACCACGCTATATCTGTGTCTGTGAAATTCAGCCTATAGGTCTGACTAAATAATACAAAAATAAATAAATAATAAAATCAAATAACGTAAAATCAAATAAAAATCTTTTGCCTTTAAAGGAGCAGTGTGCAAAATTCAGTTGACCTCTTATCAGAAATAGAGTTTAACATGGATAATTATAATTTTCATAGTTTAGGATCACTCAAGGATAGCAATCGTATTTTTGGTAACTAACTAAAAGATGTTTATGTGTACAGTATTAGTGGGCCCCATCGAGGCCTGAAAAATCTGAGATGTAGCTTCGTAGCTTCAGACCAGAAAAACTGCCAGAACCTCTGCTTGTACAGAGGTGCTCACACTTAAAGATCAATTAATCAAGTGCATTTGATTAGCAGCACCTAGCTGCTACTTATTCTCTTAATTCCTATGGAAGCAGTAAGAGTGTGCTTAGTTTTTCATAGAGTGCAAAAACTTTCCTTTTCACAAGACGGTGTGCCCATCTTTTACACACAGAACACTGAACCACAGGATGCAGAGAGCACCAAAGAGGAAAAACAAGCTCCAGTCTGACGAGCTTCAAAAGCTAGCAAGCACTAACTGTAGAAGTTAGCATGTTAGACATTTATTGCCATCTTTATAAGGAATATATGCACATAAAGGGCTAAATACACAGCAGGTGATTGGATGAACCATTTATATGTATTGTTATAAACTTAAAACTCACTCCTCGCTGAAACCAGTAGTTCCTCAAAGGAGGATGATTAGGCTGAACCAACAAGTCCCAATGATTCTGATCTCTTTAGGGTTGCACCCACAGATCTTTGTTGCCTGATATCCTGTTCAATCCGCATTGATCTCGAACTTGGGGACACCAAGAAAAACATCTGTGGATAGTATGTTGGTTTTTTTTTAAAATAGAGCCTGTGTGAGAGAAAAAGGAAGAAGACCATTTTAAAGAAAGCCAAAATAATAGCACAGCTATTACCATTCAGTTATATGTCCTGTTAAATAACAAAGAATATCCAGAACTCAAAACTGGGATATGGGACAGTGATTAAGTTAAGGACCTCGACAAGGTTCTGCCTCAAGTGGAGGAGTTCAAGTATCTCAGGGTCTTATTCATGAGTGAGAGGAGGATGGAGAAGGAGATTGACAGACGTCTGGGCAGCGTCTGCAGTCATGTAGACGTTGCACCGTTCTGTCATGGTGAAGAAGGAGCTGAGCTCTAAGGCAAAGCTTTCGATTTACCTATTTACGTTCCTACCCTCACCTATAGTCATGAACTTTGGGGAATGACTGAAAGAATAAGATCACGAATACTTCTTCTTTCAGCTGCTCCCGTTAGGGACTCAGAGTAGAGCTGCTGCTTCTTCACATTGAAAGAAGCCAATTGAGGTGGTTTGGGCATCTTATCAGGATGCCTTCTGGACTTTTCTGGACACTTGAGGTGTTTCGGGCACGTCCTTCTGGGAGGAGACCCTGAGGAAGACTCCTCCAAGGCCTGGTAACGCCTTGGTGTCCCCCCTGAAGAGCTGGAGGAGGTGGCTGGGGAGAGAAAAGTCTGGGCTTCTCTGTTTGAACTGCTGCCTCTGTTACCTGGACCCCCAGAAAAGTGGTAGACGACAAATGGTTAAGATAACAAATCTTCTTAGCTCAGTGTATTACCTGAATGGTTTGCGTTACAGTAAACCCTTTGTTAACAGCATTTATTAGAAAGCTCCCCATTACCAGGGTGATTTTAAATACACTCCTTCCTACAACAGCAAGCAGTCCCCTCTTTCATACTGTATTGACTGAAAATAGTCTAATAAATAAAGTGCTATGTTAGTACAAAACAGCTCTTTACCCCGCAAAACAAAGGAGGGGAAAAGGTAATGTAAATGTAGTGCTGTCTTAGCCATCAGTCAATCCCAGGGTCACAATTCATCACTGTCTTCTGATTTATCTTACCTCAAAAGCTATTACAGATCCATTTTTCCTGTTCCGTGGTATACATCCTATTTATTGATCAGGATTACAAATGAAGGCTTAATAAGCAGCACTTTTTGATGAAAAACTTAAAAAAAAACCCCTTCTGTCACATATGACCTCCTTGACCACTGGGAATCTAAAATTTTATTGAGTAATGTCTTGATGCATTGATGGAGATGGAAAAATAAAGGTGGGAAACAAGACACAGGGACAAAGAGAGCCAGAGGGCAAAGAGGAGAGAGCTTAAAAATGTAAAAGAAACTAAGAGGGAAAGGGAAGAAGAAAGGGAAGAGATTATACAACAGGAGTCAGTAAGTGAGTCATAAAGAGGTATAAAGAAGAGCTGAAGAGGAGTAGAGGAAGTGGGAAGGTCAGAGCTTCTTTGAAGTGGTGTGAATCCCAGAGGAGTGTGAAATCTCTGTTGTTTAATGGGGGGGATTGTTTCACTGCTGTGTTTCATTTAGTTCCCGCTGTTAGACATTTTTTAAACATCTAAAAAGATGTGTAAGCAAATCTGAATTAACAAGAACAAAACTAAGCAAAACTGTCTTCCGTTATTTAAGGATAGTCACAGAGAAAAGGGCTATTGATGCAGCTGAATAACAATTAATACCTCTGATACAACTCTCTGTCCCATAGTTTCGAGTCTAAAGGATTATTTTAAGGGGTGAGTTCACATTAAATTATTACAACAACACAGACCTTCCCTCTTTTTGTCTATTACTTCATAGTTTTTGTTATAAGGCTTAGCTCAGCAGTTCAGATTTCTACCATTGATCTTGATTCAAAGGCAGGGAACCCATTCTTTCTTCCAAGTCATCACATATTGAAACTTGATCTGAACCTGTGGGCATCACCTGATAATGAACATGACTTTAGTATCATTTTTCAACATGCAGGCCAATCCAATAGAGTTCAATAGGAATCCTTCAGTGTCTGAAATTGTGGGCCATGAGACCACAGGCAAAAGAGCTCTGCTGTTGTTACTGTGATGTGATGCTTAAACATTTTTCCCAAATGCCAGTTTCAGGATACATGAAATCAGCTCAATTATTAACAAATTGTGGTAGACAGGGTATAGATTTGGGGTTGGGAAAAAAATGGGCATAATGCGTAACAGCTGATGGTTTTTTCTATTCTTTTCTTGTAAACTGTGTCACAATGGACAGAAACTGAATCTTGGATTGTATCTGGGATGTTTCACAATATTCTGACACAACACTACTAAGGTTCTCTCACTTCTGTGAGGTTGACCATGATGAGCATAGAACACTAAGTCAGTCATAGCGCTTAGTTGTGTGCATCTGAAAATATGGTAAAACTAAAGAAAACGTTGTTGCCGGTGTAGTCAGGTGTAACTGTGGCATGCTGTAGACAGCCAGTACAATGCACACCACTTTAGTTGCTGTCGTCTGTGTGCATTCTTTTCCTGGTTTTGCAAGCTCGTGAATCCTTTCAGGCAACTTGCAGTCTATTATTTCTTCTTCTTCTTCATTCAGCTGATTTACAGCAGAACATGTGCCTCCATGTCACCCTATCCCCTGCACTCTCTTCTGCCACGCCAAGCCTCTTCATAGCTTCCTTCACTACTTCCACACCTGGCAGCTCCATCTTCAACATCCTTTGTCAAATATATCCACTATCCCTCCTCTGCACATGTCCAAACCATGGCATTCTGGCCTTTTTTACTTTATCTCCAAACCGCTCAACCAGAGCTGTCCCTCTGATGTACTCATTTATAATCCTGTCAACCCTGGTCACTCTTCAACTCTGACATGTCCAGCTCCACCTCCTGTCTTTTTGTCAGTGCCACCGTCTCTCTACCATACATCATAGCAGGCCTCACTACCGTCTTGTAAACCTTCCCTTTCTCTCTTGCTGCTATCCTTCTGTCACAAAACACCCCTGATACTCATCTCCACCCGCTCCACCCTGCCTGCACTCTCTTCTTCACTGTCTGTTGCTTTTGATGGTTGGCCCAAGGTATTTAAACTCATTCACCTTCTCTGCCTCTAATCATTACTCATCACCATTCCACCTACCTCATTCTCATTCACCCAGGTGTATTATGTCTTGCTTCCAATGATTTTCACTGCTCTTTTCTCCAGTTTCCAGTCATTTCTCTCAGTCACTAAAAGACTAGATTTTATTACTCTATAATACCCTAGTCTGACAAAATGACCATTGCACAAGACAAAAAATACTGTGTACTCTGTGTAGTCTTCTGGTTTTAGTGTCTAAACCTTATAAAAGAGCACCAGGAAAAGGTAAAGTCAAAATCAAGAATAAAATGAAAGATTAAGATCAGCCAAACCACCTCCTTCCTAAAACAGAGTTTCGTAGGTTTTTGTATTTTTTCATGTTATATATCACAAAACATTAAGAAAGAGTTCCTGACTAATCATAAGTATGTGACAAGCTAGGAGTGCAAAGGTGTTCTTTTTATCTGTAAACTTTTTCCCCTCACTTCCTAACCAGTCATGGCAGATGGCTTCTGCTCCCTTAGCCTTGTTCTGCTGAACGTCTCCTTGTTTTAGGAGGGGGTCTTTCCTCCCTGGTGCTTGTTGGCTCATTGGGGTTATTGCCTATCTTGTAGGGTCTTTACTTTACAATGTGACAAGATGACTGTTGTATTATATGAATACAATTTAACTGAATCCCAGCAGCTTCATTTGGCAATTCACAATAGGCAAGCTCTGATTTGGGTCACAACTTTGAAACCTTTGCGCTCGTGCAAGATTTGAAAGTTGTACTGATTGTAAATGTGAAAATTCTACTGTAGGAACTCTCCTGTTGTTCAATTGAAAGAGAATCTTTAGAAAGATGAATCTTCTCTCTAACTGTTTGATGTGCTCCTGTCAGTGCTGCAATGTTATTCCATGCAGATAAATGCTGTCTGTCTTTCGACCTGCTGTGAGGATCAATATGGACTGATTGAGGTGCTATTATGTCCAGCCTAGCAGGGAGAGCTGCTTGGTCTTTTTGCTTCACACATCAGGTGGTCCTGCCAGAAAGAACCTGAGTGTCTCAATCAATGACAAAGTGTTCAGGTTCAGGGGTATTTTAAAAAAAATCAACTCCGTCTGTTACTCCCTCTTCATCATGCTGTGAACATATCTGAATCTCTTCCGTTCTCTGTGGGTTGTCTTTAGTGTATCCTTTATTTGAAGTGTGGCTATGATTGAGAGACATGCAGCTGTCCTTCGTATCCTGTCTCTTCCTCAGCTGTTATAAATAATACAAGCCTCTTTTCAGTTAATGTCCTTATCGATTCCACCACCTGAACCTATCATGTTCAACTTACCAAACCTTTACATTACCTGAGCTAATCTTAACTTTAACACAAGGCTCATTCATTTTTTAAAATCTTAAATAAAAACAAAATCATGTGAATATCAGTGAAAAGTCAGTGTGCTGACTTTTTTAAGGCTTAAGCTATTTCTGGGCTCCTTGTGTAACCAGTGGATATCCAGGATAAGTCTTCCAATTCCATCCGCTAATCCTTGGCTCAATCCCAATCTCCACACAAAGATTGAAGCACTAAACCTTTACAGATTCAAATGACAAAATGCGTGTGCAGGTGTAATGCTTGAGTTCATAAAGGCTCGGAATGGTGTGAAAAAGAATGGGACAACCCATTGTGACATACAGTTACGACATAGTTTGAATGGACAGCCCTGTCAAAAACTAAGTACACCTTGACTGCTTCCATACAGTAGGAATTAAGAGGATTATTTGTAGCCAGATGTTGTTAATGAAATGCACATGATTAACTGATGATCAACCAGTGTGACTACCTTTATAAAAGCAGAGGTTTTGGCAGTTTGCTGGTCTGGAGCATTTATGTTTGTTAACACAATGCCATAATCTCCCCAAGAGTTGAGGTCTCAGCAAATTCACCCCAAAGTCAGATCATGAAATTCTCAGAAAAAACCCTAAAAGCTTAGCAAGTTAGCATGTTAAGTATTAAAGTTAAAGACACAAAAGCACAAGTATGGCTTGTTTGAAAGGTTTGCCAGGAGAAAACCTCTTCTGTCTAAAACGAATATGGCAACATGGCTTAAGTTTGCAAAGTGAATAAACCACAAGACTTCTGAAACAATGTCCTTTGAACTGATGAGAAGAACTGGGGATGTTTGGCTGAAATGCAAAAACCAAACACAATATATCAAAAAACAAACAAAAAAAAACACCTCAAGCACGGTGGTGGAGGGGTAATGATTTGGGCTTGTTTTGCAGCCATGGGACCTGGGTACCTTGCAGCCCTTGAGTCGACCTCAAACTTCTCTGTATACCAAAGGATTCTTGAGTCAAATGTGAGGCCCTCTGTGTGACAGCTAAAGCTCAGCTTAAATTGGGTCATGCAAGAGGACAGGATAATGATCCCAAGCACACAAGTCTGCAACAGAATGGCTGAAGAAAAGAAAAGAATCAAGGAGTTGCAATTGTCCAGTGACAGCCTAATTGAAATGCTGTGGTGGGACCTCAACAGAGCTGTGCATACAGGAAACAATTGCCTCCCAACCTTGATGAACTGAAGTGATGTGGTAAAGAATAGTAGGCCAAAATTACTTTACAACAATGTAAAAGGCTGATGATGTCATTCAGAAAATTACTACTTAAACTTATTTCTGCCAAAGGTGTTTCTACCAGCAGGTGTTTCTTGGGGTGGCATGGTGGGGCAGTGGCTAGCACCGTTACCTCAGAGAAAGAAGGCCCCTCGTTTGAACCCTGGCTGGGGCCGTTGTGTATAGAGTTTGCATGTTTTTCCTATGCCTGTGTGGGTTTCCTCCAGGTACCTCAACCTCCTCCCGTAGTCCAAAGACATGCATATTAGGTTCATATATGATTCCAAATTGGCCATGGATGTGAGATGAATAAAGTGCCATATGGATGTATGCTTTAAAATGTGGTTTGTAGTCTAAAGTGCTTTGAGTGATCAGTAAGACTATAAATGCATGTACATTACATGGAGTGTACTTAATTTTTCATAGTCCTGTAAAAGCTTTCTTTTGCATATGATTGTATTAATGTGCTTCTTTTTTGTTACATGTATGTGTCTGATAATATTTTGAGTTCTTATTTTCTGGCATTTGGCATATATTTCTGGACTTCTCTGTATTAGTGTTCATGCACGCGTATGAGAGAGCGAGGGCATCTCTCTGTGTCTGCTGTGTGGTGCTGTGTTTATGCATGACTTCACTTCATTCAGTAAAGCCCCATAAGGCAAAGATCAAAAAGCAGGGGTAGGAGATAAAGCTGACAACTTCCAGTCATACTTGCCTGACTTTTTTCACAAGGTGGATTGTAGGGAGATGACATTGGGAGACTACGTATACAATTTACCACACAACATAGTGGACTAAACAGAAGAAGGGAGTAGCTGCCAGGATTATTTTTCATGCACAGGCTACACATTTCAGCCATGTGAGGAAAAAAAAAACATATTAAAGAAAAAGTCATGAAGAATGGGGGAAGGGGAGGAAAATGGACTTGACTGCTCAGCGCTCCAGAACCTGAATATAAGAAATATTGCCCATCTGTATATTTTTCATTTGAAAATAAATGTATTACTGCTATACCACATGGCAGTGCAATCCATAGGGACCATAAATATAAATACATGAATACATAAACAGGAGGACAGATTGGCTATTTCTCTGCTTTCTTCTCTATTGGCTTCCTCAAATGTGAATAACAGGTGAAGAAATTGGCCGCCTTCTTCTACAAATCCCTGCAGAGGGCTGAATAAAGTAGATGATAGGCTGGATAAGGCATTGCCAAATCTCCCTTATCTACTTTTTTCTGTTTTCGATTAACCTATATTCATACAAGGAGCAAAGTGGAGAGATTTTAAGGACGAAGGCAACTGTTTTTTTGTTATTTTTGATAATAACTGAAACAAGCCTACCAGAAACCCCGTTAGACTTTCCACCATTAAGCTGAAGACACTGATATGAACCAATAAATCCATCCATCTATCCACCCAGCCATCGAAAACCACCAGCTATTGGATGGACATGCCATGACTTTTCAAGGGCTTGACATCTTTACTACTAATGAATCACACTGAGTTGTATGCTGTGACATTCTTCCTTGAAATACAGCAAGTTCAACTTTACTGTCCCTGAGTGAGTAATTATTTCAACAGCAAAAGGGCACAGACTGTAAGACATGAATGATTATCTCAGGTCAAAACAAAAATCAGATTGGATTGTGTTAGGTTGGGAAAGTCAACTTAATCTTAAGGATGCAGGATTTGACCATCAAAACAAAAAATGAGGGATAGTGTTTAATTAGGCCATATTGTTGTACTATAGATGGAAGTCAACAAGTTGCTACAGTGGCAGCACACTATAGCACTTTTGAAAATACACAGTTTTGTACTTTTTTGTCAACAATTTTTTTTTTAAATGAACACAACTTTCCATATCTTCCCTGGATCAACAGTATTAAAGTATGTTTTTAAAGTTCACCTGCTATGCTTTTTCTTATTTTCTGTGAAATGGTGGATGACTATATTCACCCTCTGATGTCCTAACCCTAACTCTATGATTTGAGGACAAGCAAAAGTACCTTCTTGGAGAAAAATGTAAATGTTTTTTTGTGTCAGTCAGAATTTTTTTTTTCTCTCATTGGATTGTGTTTTTTTTTTTGAAGTGCCAAAAATTGCATTTTCTTTTACAGTAAGGTTAGGGTCATAATCACCACTGATGACTTAGATCTTAGAGGTTAAACATGTCAGTGTAATGAGGTCAGTGTACAAGTAATATGTTAGCCAAAAGCTGAGACTACAGACTGCTCTGAACAGTTTGCTTCAGACAGTATTTTTCTGCTCCTTGCAGAAAAGTCACTGAGTACAGATACCGCGAATATGGTCATCTCAGTTTATGGCACAGAAGCCCCACCCACCTGCTGTTCAAACCTTGTGTTAGTGATGGACAGCCAATCAGAGGAAGGCTGGCTGAAAGCAAAGGAGATTTGAACTAGAACCACAGTGGCAGTGAAGGGATTATTTTGAACAAAGGATCATACAAAACTATTGTAGCTAAATCTACAAAAATTATGGCATTGACATGAGGGTGCAGTATGGTTTGTTTGTTTGTATTTTTTAACCACCACAAGGTATTTGTAAGGTGTGCAGTGAAAGATGGGTTCAAGATGGAGCTAGGATTACATCAGAGATTGACTCTGAGCCTCTTCTTGTTTGCAGTGGTGATGGACAGGTTGACAGATGTTGTGGACTATGATGTTTGCAGATGACATTGTGATCTGTAAAGAGAACAGGAAGTAATTGGAAGAGAGACTGGAGAGAAGCAAGGCAGATTAAATGTGTGTGAATGAGAGGGAGGCAGGTGGAATGGTAAAGATGAAAGAGTAAAGGAAGTGAAGGTGGATGAGTTTAAATCCCCTGAGTCAACCTCCCAAAGAATGGACAGTACACAAGATAGGTGGTGAAATGGGTGGAGATGAGTGTCAAGGGTGACAGAGAGATAACAGCAAGAGCGAAAGGGAAGGGATAGTAATGAGACCTCCTATGAGATATGGGTTGGAGATGGTGGGGCTGGCAAAAACAGACAGGAAGCAGAGATGGAGGTGTCATAATTGTAGTGATAATGAATATATCATGACAAAGGATGTTGAAGATACAGCTGGCCAGGAGACAAAGAGAAAGAGCACAGAGAAAGTTCATGGATGTAGTGAAGGAGGACATGAAGAGGGTCGGTGTGACAGAAGAAGATGCAATGGACTGAGTAAGATGGAGGCAGCTTGTTGACATCTTTAATGAGCCAAAAAAGAAGAACTTTTTAGCTACAAGCTAAATAATCAAATATCCATAAACTAGAAGATGTGAAAATTAAGTCGCTTGCTTTGTATGTGGTTCACTCCAACCAGCTCCTATAGAGTCCAGTGAATGTCATGAGGGTAGCACTTCATTCATTCCCAAAAGACTTGCCTTGCTACATATTCCAGCCAGCAGTTCAACAGAGTTGCATCTTGGTGCCTCCTAGAGGCTTAGAACATCTACTTACTAAAAATACACACACAGGTCTACCTCAGAAAACTTATGCTGGTTTACATGCCCACATTTGTTGTAGGTGTTTTATCTTAAGTGCTCATTATATGAGGTTGATTGTTTTGCATTAGTCATCTTCAGTAGCCATCTTGCATTAGCCATGCAAGCTAAATTTCCAAAGTGAAAATAGACAAAGTCATGACAACTCTTATTCTTTGTACACTGTGAAAAGAACATGTTTCACTAGTCACTTTTTTATGGAATGGATAATGGGCTGGATCTAAAACAGAGATCTTCTGTTTACTTAATTTGTAATCTCTACAACAGTTATTCATCCTGCACTAAAGCCATTTTCAGATATTTACGGGTAAATGCACTCTTTATAGCCTTCAGTAAAATTTTTATTGTAAATGTACTGCAGAATTATACATTTTCTTTGTTAGGGCTTCAATAACAAAAGAAAACTTCAAGAGTTTTCTTCTGTATGTGGTTAGACTTTTTCATGAGTTTGTATAAACCTAAAACAAAAATATCAGTCAGCTCCTCTCATCTTTGTCTTTCTGCCTGTCCCAGTTCCTCCTACTGTCTGTCTGAGGACACTGAGACCTTCCCTCCCTTTGATGACACGCATGCCTTGAAGACAAGGCTATTCAATCTGAGCAACCCTGAGATTCAATGAAAGTTTGTCCATCATAAATTTCTGCACAATGCAGACTAGGGCAGGGTTTTTATTGAAGACCTCTTCGATGGCGTCTGGAGCTTCGGGCACAGCACAAAGACCTCATTTAAACCGTCTCATCCAAAGAAAGAAGAGGGGAGGAGACGTAGATCAAAGGAAGAGCTTTGTTGGTGCTGCTGTGACACTTTGTACTTCAGCTGAGGGGACTACCGGGGGGGTTGTCAGGGAGGTTAGAGTCTCTGTTTCTCAGTGTGTCTCTTAATAGATGAATCCAAAAGTAGATAGCCTTTATTTATAGTTTTCTCCAAAGTCACAGTCGCATACCATGTTCCCAGTGACAGATTGTATTTTCTAAATACAATCTGCGCAGTGCCACTTATGTTTTCAATTGCATTTCCCAGCACTGAAATTCATGACTTACAGTCATAGACTATATATAATTATAAAAATAGACATAGCCCCTGTGATATCAGACCGCTTTGTGAAGTCCTGCTTTAAAGCCTCGCTTTCTGCATTTTAGCAACTGCAATGATGGGAGGAAGACAGAAGAAGCTTGGTTAATGATGTGCATCATTCAAATGCATGGCTGCATTGCAGCAACACAGCCGCCTGCTAATTAGCAGTAAATGATTAGAATTGCAGTCAGGACTTCTTCAGTGGGCTGCAACCACATATTTACAAGTGGCTGAAGTTCTCAGCTAGGTATTTTGCTAAGAAGGGTGCATCTGAAAATTGCATGGGTGCATCACACAAACACAGGTACCTGCTAGATAGATAGTGCTATATAACAAAATCATTCAACTGCAAGAATTTCACTCATCAAAACTGAAAACTGCTTGCATAGGCTGTTAGTACAACTGACCAAATAGTAAGGTGTGACATTTTTCAGATAACCACACTGAAATCTCATAGATGTGAGAACCAACCACATCCACTTGTGTCAGCACACCTGTTAGTTAAAGCATCTCCCTAATAATGCACGACTTCAAGCCTTGATAAGGGAACCTTGATAGGTGAGTTAAAAAAAAAAACAAAAAAACTATTGATCATACAGTTGAAATGAAGGTGTTTCTGCTCTAATGTGAAGCATTTTACTGTAGAAGTCTAAGGTATTGAGGAGAAGTCTTGAGCCACACTGCATTTTTTTAATATATTTTGCTTGGAAAATAGGAAATAGGTGCAGTGATTTATAGAAAAGTGCAAACATGAATGGAAATACAGTACATGAGGCAACAACAGTTTGTACAGCTCTAACTTGAAAGTGAATATTTGGTATGAGCACCTTTATTCTTAAACACAGCCTGAAATCTCTAAGCATTCTTGTCATTGTCTCCAGGAATAGTTCTCCAGCCTTCTTAAAGGACATTCTAAAGCCCTTCTTTGGATGTTAGCTGCCTCTCTCAAGATGATGCCACACTGCATCAATAGTGCTGAGGTCTGCGCACTGGGGAGGCCAATCCATGACTGATACTACTTTGGCAGTGTATTTGGAATCATTGTCAGCTGAAAAATTATGCCATTGCAAACTAGATGCTTTCCAGATGGTATTACATGGTGGCTCAAAATCTGAAGGCACCTTTCTTATCCCCAACACCACTGGTCAAAATACAGCCTGAAATGTGACAGAGCCTCCACCGTGTTTTATAGATGGCTGTAGATCCCCTCTGAATGACAATTAAGAGCAACATTTCCATAAGATGTGTTGCCAATAATTTTCAGTGCAATTATTATGTAATTTGACATACCTCCGCCCTTTCTCCCTGTTTCTCTTCCTTAAGAATGGCTTTTTGACAACCACCCTGCCTCTCAGATCTTGTGTCAGATCTTTGCTCATTTTTTTTTCCTTTCCTTAAGGACATGAATTTCAGATACTGTTCATCTGCTGTGGATTTTTTTAGGTATGCCGCTTCTTTTGTCCTCCTCTTGTCTCCTTTCTTTATTTTTAAAGATACACTGCACACCAAATTTTCAGCTGATAGCTCTTGAGAACCACCTTGTTTTTGCAAAAATTCCGTTTAATGCCTGACACGTTGTGTTTTCTTTGGCATTTCCATTGATTCATGGAAGTGCCTACAGCTACACTTTAAAATCAGTTCTTTGCTAAGTTAGTTGTGTAGACACAACACTTGTTCATCCCTTGTGTTAGGTGCCTTTTCATGCTTGCATAATTCAAAGGTCAGTGTTAGGTGGTTTAACAATCAAAAAATAAAACTAATTTTTTTTTTTTTAAATCATTCCTCTGAAAATGGTCAGATACAAATACTGGATGGAAAATGAGTGAAAAAGCAGCCAATGCCCAAAGACAAACTTTGAAAGACCTTCAGAAAGCCTGGAGAACTATTTCTCAAGACCACTATAAAAATGACAAGAAAGCCTGTCTCCTTGGAAGCAAAACATAAAGAAATTAGGGGTGGCTTGAGACTTTTGTCCAGTGCTGTAGACCTACAAACCTTCAAACATCTGAGACGTACCATTCTTCACCATGATAATTTTCACTTTTTAAAGTTTGCTTGTTGTAAAATACAAGTCCAAATCTGAGCATTTTTTATTTTAATTAGGCTAAAGGATTAAGGGTCTTGAACATAGTAGTAAATTACGTTTAGCAGCACTGCATCAGTACGTGATTGTATCTCCTCATTTGGCACTAAACTAAACTCTGCTGTGCCCAGACGTGGCTGTGACAGTGACCGAACCTCGTTTCTGCCGTAGATGAAACTTTGACACAAAGCTGCTCTGAGAACCATAAAAACAATAACCACTTCTAATTAGCCCACAGTAATTACTTAATAATCTGCAGATAATTGCACCACTTTGATGACTGTCACAATTTATTCATAACAGTGTGTGTGTGTGTGTGTGTGTGTGTGTGTGTGTGTGTGTGGAGTACTTTTACGCCTGTGGAGACTTCTTATCCCTACAATGTTTGAAGGTGAAAAGTGGAAGATGAAACTGTGCTGGTCCTTACTTGGGTGCGTAGCGTTATGACTTGGGTGGAAAAATTATTGGCAGTGAACTTAATGTTTTGGTCATTTTTATGATCATTTTGGAACATGAAAAGCCAAAGTCAGCTGAAAATTGCAAGATCCCTCTTTTCCTCAGGTACTTCATTCAGTTCATCGTCAGGATTTATGGAATAGAATAGAATAGAATAGAATAGAATAGAATAGTTGTTTTATTGTCTTTTGAAACATACTCCAGTTAGCGCACATTGGAATGAAATTTCAGTGTATTGACTTGCCATTGGGCTGATACATATAAATATATACTAATTGAAAAATAGAAATATATTGAAAAGGAACCTAAGATATTTATAAACACACAGAAATATGAAAAAGATTTATAGATTACTGCATAAGGATACAGAAAAATGCAACAGAATTCATACAAAAAACAGATCAGAATTGAATAATACTAATAGTTTCTAAAGTTAAATCAGCATAACCACTTTTATGAGCCTTTTAAATCCCTTGATAGAATGCAGAGCATTTATTGTGCAAAAACAAGGACTTCATTAGCTGTATGGTGTCATTCCCACAGTAATAGACTAATCAGGTCAATAACTAATGTCCTGTGGCTGGTGAACACGCAGAATGTCAGCTTGCATCAGATGAAACTGCTTCAGCTCCCAGCTGTTTTCAGATCACTGTCTGTGTGCTGTGAATGATACATCCTGTCCGTGTTTGTAAATCCACTGGCCGCGTAGCATCTTGTGTACACGCCACACTCCTCGCCTCGCCGTGTCTCTTATCCAGCACAGCGAGCCTGCGGGCTTGTGTATTCACATGTCAATCACTGCCAGTGTGAAGACCTTGATGGTGCACTGCCACTGGCCTCCGAGGGCCACGCCATCCATCCCAGATGAAGATGAAGTTAATAGGAAATCTATCGGCCTGTGACACTGACAGCCGCAGGCGCACAGAGCAGAGACTCAGTCACTGAAAAGACTAGCAACACTTTCACCTGTTCCTGTTTTTGCTCTTTATCATTTAATGAGAGCAAATAGATGCTTTTATATTGTTCATAAAAATATATATATATATATATATATATATTTATATTCTTGGCTGACTAATGTGGGGAAAATGGCGACTTTCACTTAATATACTGACAACCTCCAGTCCTAACAATTAATTTATGCCCGCTGCTGACAAACTTATGCAGCATCCTCACAAACTTTCAGTATTTCCAGCTGTAATGTAGAAAATTTCTTTATTTTTGCTTTAGTACCAAAATAAGCTCCTTTCCATATTAAAATGAAAATGTTTTACATGAAAAACAAACGTTGCTTTTTGTAAACAAGTACAGTGTCATGTTTAATCAGCAAGACTAATGATTAATACGCTAATGATGCTAATGGTTGCGTGAGGCTGCACAGAGTTGCTTGGCATTCTGGTCCTGAGAGCTCATTGCAGAGCAACTTACGAAGACATGCGAAAAAAGTAAAAAAAGTGGACACTACTTGTGTACAGTGGCAATGCTGACTTGGTTGGTCGCTCATTAAGATGCGCCAGACGTCGTGTTCTGAAAGCCACACTGACTGGAGGCGAAGACAGATGCAAAATAGTGCGTAACTGGAATAAACCGCTGACAAAATGCCAGAGGCAGAGGGTTATTTTAGCACCCTGCGTATAGGCAGCTGTTACAACAATCATGTTAGCATCAGTAAACTATTGTAGTCAGCTAAGACACTTGTAAACAAGAATAACCACATTAATGTATAAAAAAGTGCCATACTGTCAGAATACTTTAGATTAAATAACAGAAATATATTAGTGTCAACCTGACAGTTGGATATCTGCAACAGCTAGCTACTGTAGAAAGCTAATGCTATTGCAGATATACATTCACCAGCCACCTCATGAGACAGAGCTGGCTAGCACCCTGTTAGACCCCCTTTCAACTTCAGACGTTACTCAGAGATTTTGGTCCATATTGACATGACAGCATCAGCATGTAGATTTGTAGACTGCACATCTATGATGCAAATCTCCTGTTCCACCACCATTTTTTGCTCACCCCTGGCACCAACAAGACATTTTCTCCCAGTGAACTGCGGCTCACAGGATAGTAACAGTTTTTTGGACCACACTCTGTAGATGTAACCCAGTGTTAATTTAGTCATGTGATCTTGTGTAATATCCAGTTACATCCAGTGTTTGTTTTATATAACATGCATTGCAATAATTTTGAAGTATCACAATGTCACTGATTTACGACCGTTTAACGACAATCAACTTGGGAGTAAACTCTAAAGCTCCATAGATCAGCAGACCAGCCTATCTAGTACCAACAACCATGCCACGTTCAAAATCACTTAAATCACCTTTCTCTGGAGCTCGATCTTTGAGGCTTACTCCAAAATAACAAAGCAAACAATCCATCCAACCCCTTTGATCTCATTGTTCGGTGTGACCCCCCCCCCACCCCCCCCCCCCCACCCGACTCCTTTCTGAACAAACTTGACTCAAATATGATTGCATATTCCTCGCTGCTGGGCCAGAAGACTTATTCTTACTAAATGGAAGGATGCTCCACCTCCAACATTTGGCCAGTGGATCAGAGACGTTATGAGCCATATTCACTTAGAAAAGATTAAGTTTACTATCAGAGGGTCTGTTGAAAAATTTTATGCTTCCTGGCAACCATTTATAAATTTTGTTCACAATTTGTCTGCCAGTCATATTGATTCATGATTATGTTGAACGTGTA
>VUQH01056088.1:0-26867 GCA_015106775.1 Etroplus canarensis | reverse complement strand
CAATGATGTAGGCGAGCTGGCAGGAAGTAGACCAGGGAACGAGGTCTGGCCGCAAGGTGGTCATTGCAATCTCCGGGGGGAATGTGAGCCTCTGGTCTAAGTCGACCCACATCTGCCAATCCCTGGCTACACTGAGTGGGCCCAGATCTTGTTTTGTGGGGTTAGACCTCAACTTAGAGTATGTGGGGAAATGAGCTGCTTGGCGGAAATCCTTGAGATGTCCCCACATATCATGACTACGAGAAAATGTGTGTGTGTGTGTGTGTGTGTGTGTGTGTGTGTGTGTGTGTGCATGCTCGGTGGCAGTATCAGGCATCTTACCAGAGATACTCAGACCTCCTTTTCCTTGGCTGAGGGATACCAAGATGTTCCCAGGCCAGCTGAGAAACATGACCTCTCCAGCAGGTTCTGGGTCTGGCCTGGGATCTCCTCCCATGCTCGAAACACTTTCCAGGAGGCATCTTACTCAGATGCCCAGACTACCTCTATGAAAGTAGGAGGCAATGCTGCAGGCAAAGCACAGGTTAAATGAAGGAGGTGAGTAGATAGCAGAAAGAAATAATAGGGAGAAGACTGTGGGGATGTTCGAGAAATCCTGAGGAACACACCAGAAAGAGAAAAAGAGCATCAGTTCAAGAAGCCAGCACCATGACAGTGATGACGGAGCAGATAAAGGTGGTGAAGAGGGAGAGAAGGGAGGATGACTGAGTGGAGGGAGGTGAGAAGACAATTAAAACAGTCAACAGGCACTTTGGATTCCCTCGACTGCATCTCATCATTACATCACACTCGCAGTTTACAGGCGAAGTGAGGCGTACGGGCGGGCCAGACACCGAGCTCTTTGTTTGCAGCAGGAAACACTTCCTTGTTTGCCCTAACGCCCTCACTTCCTGTCCGCTGAGACGTTTAGAGAGCTCTGTATGTGTAGTTTTTATGTTGCATGGCTAATTTTGACAGCATGGGAATGAGAGAGTAAGTAATGGTCCCAGCAGACTGTGCATATGTGTGTGTGTGTGTGTCCAGAGAGTTCCATCCATTAGTGATAATGGGGAAACAGAGCTGCTATTAGCTGTTAATGGACAAACACACAACCACACTGCAGACTCTCTCCCTGGCTGTTTGGCCCACTACACCCACAAAAAGCCGAAGGTTGGTCTTCAAAAGTGGTGCTTCTCAACATGTATTTAGTTCTGGACCCTTGGTGACGAGCTGACGTGCCTCAAGGACTTCCTCCATGAGTGCAGGAATGCCCAGCCACACGCGAGTGACTCCCCCCGTTCACCTGAAAAGCAACCCAAACATTGTAGTGACCGCTAGCAAATGCCAAGGTCTGACAAATGTTTAGGTATAACCAGTCAAACCAACAAAGGAAGCTGTTCTAATGGTGCGTTTGCACCTAACACGAAGCGAAGACAGTCGGGTTGGAAAACCACAAACATTCACCCCCAACAGCCAACTGGATGAGGAGGAGTCCAACAGATAACTGGAATCATGTTACAGGAACATGTTTTCAGAACATGCCATGGAGTCATTTGATTCTATAACTTTACTAGAAGCGCTCCTTTTTTTCTAATTGTGAAGTTTAACCATACAGCTTCAGCTGGCCTCAAACAGCGTCAATAAGCTTGTCTTCCATGTCTGACACCAAGACAGTCCCAGCTGACGGGTTTTTGTGACCCAAGCTTAATTTATAGCTCTGTGGTGAGTCTCTGTAGAGCCTTTGATGTAGCCTAAGCAGGAGGTCGATGTGCTGGAGCGTGTTGACCTGATGTGTGGTTATATTTCCGGGGAGGTGCACGTCAGGTTACGGTGTAGGGTTGCAGAATGTTATGCAAATAAGATGTACCTTGGGTGTTAACACAGTAGCATAAATCCATTTTTAGTGTGAAGAAAATTCTACATGAAGTCATAATATTTTAACTTAACTTTCTTTTTGCATTGCCTGTTGCTAAAAATTCTTGATGCCCCATTAACCCGGTTGCTTATCTAGCTCACAAGCGTCACAAGTCACAGGTTATTGTAATGTATGATGTACAGAAAGGAAGTGATGTCTTCTCGTCATTGGCTGGCACAAACTACACTAACTAACGAGAATTAAAATCCATTAAGTCAGTTAAGTTCACAAACACTCATATTGGAACAAATTAATCTGGTTCATCGCCAAATCAAAATGTTTAAGTTCAGGAGTATTATGACTACATAATCAGTGGTAACCATGGCCATAAAAAGTTTGAAAATATGTGGACATATCAGCATGTGACAGCATGGACCAATGAAGGGACCCCCTCCCTTCATGACCATTACCAATATGATCAAGGTCATCACCATCTAACAGGATACAGGTGGTATGCAACACGTGTGACAAAGCTATGTTTCAAGATACCACAGTGCTATTAGCAGTAGGTCTACCATCTAAAAGAAGAGACCCATTGAAAATCTGTTCGCATGAGCGCAACAGTGAATATAGGAATAGGGACCAAGGAACACTGAAAATGATTTTCAAGTTTTCCACTTGTAAAAATGGGAAATTTTGCTTATCATGTTGGCAAACCAAGTTATTGCCGTGCTAAAGCCCGTCAGGACCCAAAGCACCACAGTTCTAATTCTTGACTGGTCCTAACCTAGCTTAAAACAATATTATACCATAAATCAAACACTTCATTTAAGAACGTTACAATCTAGACCAGTACTCCACTAGGAGTCGTGATTCTTTTGAGCATGAACTACCCTTGACCTTGAGCATAGTTTGGGTCAAGGTCACATCAGGTGATCACTGTGTGCAAATTTAACTAAAATCTGACCAATACTGTAGGAGGAGTAGGGATTCTTGTGAATTGTAGATGGATGACGGACACCTCGCCATTGACTAAGCTCATCAGTCCTTCAGCTGGATGAGCTACAAACAGCAGAGCAAAATGAAATTCACAAACCTCCAATGTCTTAACAGTAGGGAGAGTGGAGACCAGCACAGGACAGTTTTAACACTCACGTCCCCAGAATCAGTTGTCTTTGGAGACATCTTTCCAGTGAGACTATAAGCAGACGTTATCAGTGAAATGAGGCTAAATTCAGTCCTAGGGACTTTACTCCATGGTGATCTTTGTAAAGCAGATTGCACCTGCAATTCCGTTACGTTCCACAATCAAAATTGTTGGAGGCCTCCCGTAGTACACAGCTGGGCTGATGGATGGTGGGTTTTATACAGTAATTTGAAAGCCACAACATGCGCATTGGTAGTTCGTCCCATATTAGTATTGCTGAAATGACAAGAGGCATTTTCACACCTTCAACAAAGCCTTGAACTCTTCTAGACATCACCAACGGGGGTGATGTCTAGAAAACATGAATGGTCTTAACCCTGTCAGATCCCCATTATAGAATCTGTTTGATTTCCATTTGCACCCCTGTGAGAATTGCCCAGGTAACTATTTGATGAACAGCAAGCAGGCGCCATGCATTCTGCCTCCTCCACATTCTACCCTCGCCTCAACCAAACAGAGTATTTCCAGAAGTCAAAATGTGTCTCTCACTGTTTCCCGTACATTGGAAGGAAACGTGCCGAACATGTCCCAGTCTGATTCTCTGGACATTATTCAGAGATGTTGGGCTATTTGGGAGAGTTTACACTTTGTAAAAGAGCACCAAAAGCTCTTTATGGGACTTTTAGAAATAATCCTGTGTCTGTTTGTGTAAATAAAGTCTTTTTTTGTACACCATTTTACTCATATCCGTGGTTACCAGCTGCACATAATGGTAATACTAACAGGCTGCCAGCAGATAACTGTCAGAATGATCCTATGCAGGTTATCCATCTTATCATTTTTTGATTTTCCCGCTTATGATCAGTCTATGAATTAGTCCATATGCTATTTAGGAACATAGACTTCCTGAATTTTCACCATCATATTTACAGATCTTTCTTTCACAAATGCCAGTGCAGCTTCCTCAAGTCTTGTGCATGAAAGAGGGTGCATAGAACACAAAAACAGACCCAAATTATAAAGATGAAAAATCTCATGGGAACCCAAACACAAAAGTCCTTTGGTAACAGGAATTCTGTTTAGGGGAATGTTAATCTTTCAAAACAATTATTGTAAGACAGATTCAGGATTAAGATGGTAAATGGACTGGTGCTTATATACCACTTGTCTACTCTATCTGAGCACTCAAAGCCTCATTCACAATCATACAACACTTTATTCTAAGCCTTGAGCACAATTAACTATCACACACATTCACACTCCAACGCAATATATCAGGAGCAATTTGAGGTTCAGCATCTTACCCAAGAACACTTCAACACATAGACTGGAGAAGTCAGGGATCGAACCGCCAACCTTCATGTTGAGAGGCGACCCACTCTACCTCCTGAACCACAGCCACCCACACTGCTGGAGAACATTAAAATCTGGTGACTTACAGCATCCAGGTCATGTTTTTTTTAGGCTCTTGAAGACATTTCACTTCTCATCTGAAAGGCTTAGTTAAAAAGCTGATGAGGCATCTCAGGTATTTAACCTCTGGTGAGGTTGTCGCCCATGAGGTGGTCCCAACATGACCGGACATGTCATATTAGACAGTCTATACTAGAAACAGCATAAGCTTTAGAAATGCTCTCAGTCTTATCCATACCATCACAGGGCTTTATGCAGACGTCCTAAGACTCAGGGTTGCTGAGTAGTGAGGTGCATAGTGCACAAAACTTGCCAACACTCTGTTCAATCAGTAACTGCAGAGTTCCAAACCTCCTCTTGCATTAACATGTGCAGAAAAACTGTAGTGGGAGCGTCATGGCATTGGTTTCCATGGCTCAGCAGCTGCATGCAAGCCTTAACATCGCCAAGTGTCAGATGGAGTGATGTAAAGCACTCTGCCACTGGCAGTCTAATGGATGAGTCTGGGTTGCTGAATGCCAGGAGAACGTTACCTGCCAACTATAAAGTTTGGTAGAGGAGGGTTAATGCTATGGGGGTTTTTTCTGGCGACTGGCCTGGACCCCTTAGTTTCAGTGAAGGGAGGATATTTCGGACAATTCCATGCCTCCAACTTTGTGGGAACTGTTTGGGGAAGGCCCTTTTCTGTTCCAGCATGACTGTAGCCCAGCACACAAAGCAAGGTCCATAAAGATGTGGCTGGATGAGTTTGGTGTGGAAGAACTAGAACTAGAACAGGAATTGTGAGCCAGGCCCTCTGGTCCAACATCAGTGTCTTGTATTCCCCCGGGGAGTTGCCACAGTGGATGAATTCGCATCAGTAAGTTGACACAGATTTTTATGCTGGATGCCCTTTCGTTTTAGATTTTATTTTTTTTTCCCACTTTTGCTTTTATTAGGTGGGACAGTGTACAGTGACAGGAAACTGGGAGAGAATGAGGGTGAATGACACGCAGGACTTGACCATGGAGGACTGTAGCCTCCAGTGCATGGGTCACCCACCCAACCAGGTGAGCTACCACGGTCCCCTGGATGGAGTCCTCTACAGAAAAGTAGCTGCAAAGAGGGGGCAACTCCATATTAATGCCTATGGATTTATAATGGGATGTCAAAAGCTCCTGTAGGTGTAATGTATTGGTAGTCCAATACATCTAGTTTCAGCAACATCAACAAGAAAGATCAAAGCATCTATAGATGTTTTAGTTACATTTTCATGAGGCTACTTTTAAAAACAAAGCCTAGATTGACCATTTGTTTCATTTTTTACATTTACACCTTTCTCCTCTTTTCTTCCTCTTGCTTTCCCCTCTGCCTCCCCTTTCACTCTTTCCTGTCTTCTCTCTACAATTTCTCCCCCCTCCCAGCTCTTCTCCCCTCCCTCCCTCCTATTAAGGTCAGGATGGTGCTAAGTGTCTATCAGTGCTGATGAGGCTCAGGAGACTCCTTTGTTCTCAACGAGGGTGAAAATTTGAAACAGCCACAAGAGCGAATAGCATCAACCTCCCCCTCCTCCTCATCGCCATCCCCTCATCCCACCATCCTTCATCCCATGGTCCGATCAATCGCTCCCTCTCTCTAACAACTCTATTGATCAGATGCACTAACAACATCTTTCATTTATTAATTATGAAAGAAAGTCTTCCTGGGATTTCGCTCCCTCGGTTTGTTCTCCTGACGCCTCCACGCACCTCCTCCTCATCCTTGTCCCTGCTCTCTCCATCCATCTGCCCATCCCTCTGTTTTAAAGCTCAGATTTCTCTCTGTTAAATGCTTGTAATGTATTATTTTATAGTTTGGAAGACCCATAAAAATGTGAAAAGTGCCATTTATCACATGTGACATTTAGGGTTTTTTTTTTTTATCTGTAGGAGTGGCAGGAGAAATATTTGGGACTCCTTTGAACCCTGAGATCTATAAATTACATTTATACGCCACCAAATCACCAGATTTGACATCGCACATAAATGGTAAATAAAAGAACTTGCCTTCAAGTACTTTCTAAGTAATTTCTAGGAAAATTGCCAGCACTAAAAAATAGAAAATCTCATTTAAGCTCTGCTTAAAACACCCTGTAATCCAGTCCCTTCAAGGATTTTAAAAACCTCTTCAGGACTTAAAGTTGTTCCATCATTATCCAAAAGCCCAAACAACTCGGAACTTAACAGTAATATTAATATTTCAAGATTTATTCAAAGAAAAACAAAAATCTGGTGATGGTGAAACAACTAAATGCTGTTCTGATGTGCATATTTTTAATATTATCTATAAAACGGCTTCAACCTCAGTAAGACTTAAAACATTAAATTTAGGCTGAGTTAGTGATTTGAGTCATTGTGTCCCTGTAGTGTAGTGGTTTACACGAATGAACGGCCCCTGGTTCGATTCCAGGTGGGGACACAAGCCGCTCTCACCATGGAGGGTTGCATCAGGAAGGGCATCTGGTGTAAAATACCAATGTGGATTAATCTGCTGTGGTGAGCCCCTGGGGAGAATACAAGGTGAATTGAGTGATGTGGCTCAGCTGCTTTGTGCCACAAACTTTTAACAGCTCTTCATTAGTTTTAACATTAGTACAGCCAGATATCTGAGTGAGATCAAGCACAGTATTCAGTCGTAAATGTGCATTCCTTGCTTTGCTTAAGCTGTCCGCTGTGTTTTTTGGGAAGAAGTATCGGACAGCCGCCAGTGCGCAATGAATCTTGGGATAGGGCAGGGCACGAAAGATCCACCTGATATGTCCTTTGAATCCTTCCTGGGCTGCATTTGAAGGAGCCTTGGAAATAGGGCCGCTTTGGTGCCAGGGTGTGATGTAATCAGACTGTGCCAAGGAGGTGGTGTTGAAGAATCCTTCAAAAGAAAAATCCTGGATCCAAATCCGGATCAACTTTAAAAGTTAATCCTTTTTACCTCAGGTAAAGTCAAATTTTCATGCATCTTTCATTCCATCTGTAATGCTCTGCATAATCCTGCTAACACACACACACACACAAACACACTGGACTGATCACATAACCTCCTTAGTGGAGGTAAAAAATGCCAAACTTCAACCCTTATGCACTTTTAACTTCATTAAAACTTCATTCATTAAAAATATTACTGTACATAACGACGCCAAGTAGTACTACAGTTGTATTTATCGGTAATGTGGAAAAACTGAGACTTACTGTAGAAATTATTCATAAGGAACATCAGGCTGCTTGTCATCACTTTTATGAATGATGAGCAGCAACATCATGGTGAATGTTTACATAACTCATCCATTTGGCTACTATTCACTCATCTTCTTCTGCAGGGGGTGCTGGAGCCTATCCCAGCTATCATGGGGTGAAGAGCAGGGTACGCTCTGGACAGGTTGCCAGTCTGTCGCAGAGCCAACACAGAGAGACAAGCAACCATTCACACCTGCAGTCAATTTAGAATTGCCGGTTAATCTAACCGCCATTGCATGTCTTTGGAGTGTGGGAGGAAGCCGGAGCACCCGGAGAGAACGTGCAAACTCCTCACGGAAGGGTCAAAGCCAGCCTCCTGTCAGAGTTGAACCCAGATCCTCTTGCTGTGAGGCAACAGTGCTAACCACCGCGCCACCGTGCTGCCCCATTTGGTCATTAAATGTTGTCTTCTCTCTCCCGTAGTCTGTGTCTCTCTTCTCTCTCCCCTCACCCCCAACCGGCCGAGGCAGATGGCTGCCCTTCGCTGAGCCTGGCTCTGCCGGGGGTCTCTTCCTGCTAAAATGGAGTTCTTCCTTCCCACAGTCACCAAGTGCTTGCTCATAGGAGATTGTCTGATTGTTGGGGGTTTTCTCTCTAACACTGTAGGGTCTTTACCTTACAGCGTGAAGCATCCATAAACCAACGGACTGAACTGCGACCTGGCTTACTACGTATGGAGTAGCTACGCTCCAGCCAAATATGGAAGAGCCACAGGGTAATTGTCAGTGTAGGTGAAAAAACGTTGTGTGCACGTCTGCTCACAACCATGCACTAACCAGATTGGTCGTCATTTTCAATAAAACTAACAAAGAAAGATGTAGTCTTTCCTTTCATTGCAATAATCTGATGTACATTTTTCATTTTGTAAGAGTCGGTCTGACTAGACCTCTTTTATACGTTGAAATGATGTCAACATCTGTTTCGATGCTTCGCTTTTTGCTGTTGTACTGCAACCAGTTATGACCCGGGAGATGACGCCAGGATTTTAACCATGTTCGCTGGTCAGGGGCAGCTGTGTGGACATAGAAAACTGATTGCAGTCCAAGACTGCAGGACAAGAGACCCTCTTGTTAACCTTTATTTCATCATGAAGCGTAAGTTTTGGGGATTTAAGGCTGTCTTTTGTAGGCTTCTTCTGAGCAGGAATAAGCCGCATTAACTCAGTAGTGGGAGAAACTAGAGCTCCCTGAGAAAACCTTCACAAGCACGAGAAGAACATACAAACTCCAGGCAGAAGGGCCCTGATCTGGTTCAGACCCTGGACCCTCTTGTTTTACAAAGCAGAGAGCAAAGCGATGGTCAGGAAACAAGACGTGTAACTAGCTGGTTATCAGTGGCTGAACGTTTAAAACAAGACCGAGCAGCTTGCAAACAACTAAAACTACACTGAATGAGATACTTGGGTGGCTGATAATATCACCGAGGGGCCCAACCAAGTCTTTTATGCATGCATCACTGATTAAAGTATCTGTATTTCAAACTTTCAACCAGATTATTTCTGATTTAGGAAGATGTGGTTTCACTCATATTTCCGTCACACTTGTGTCTCCTCCTCGTTGTCCCATCCCTCAGCGTTTCGTCCTCCTACAGCTGCATTTACACACTCGGAGAATCTTCATTGATTGGAGGAGCGAGTGCTGACAGACTGACAAATAGCCTTTTTATTAACGGCCTGTCTGTGCCTGGTAGCCAGAGATCGCAGAGAAGAACAATTCAATTCAGTTGAATAGACTTTATGTCTCCCTGCAGGGCCATTTTCATTATGGGCATAAAAATACTGATTAAAGACAAAAAATAGATGTCACTTTTAGAAACTGAGCCTAGACCTTGTACACAACAGTTTCTTTATGTTTATCTGCCTTTACTTGCTTTAAGCCATCATGAGCCAGAAGTTCACATATACATTATAATACGGATTTTAATGACATTTAATGGTCTGATTTGTGCATGAGACGTCTATCAACAAAGGTGATTTCAATTACTTATATGATGATCTGTTTCATATTGACAAGGCAGTTTCACAGCAGTTTGTGAAACACTCGTGTATTTTCCCATTTTTTTGTTTTTCCAGGTTAAAAGGGCTAAAAAAGTCCAAATGTCAAGGCTGGAAGTGTGGTGGGAGCAGGTCCACACAGAAATTATGGTATTTTTGTACTTTCATTGGTGTATTTACTCTTCAGTTGCAATTTCATTCATTGCTTGGTTAAGTTTAGACACCAAAGACTCATCAGACATGGTCTCGGTGAAAGGGTAGCTGTCAAAAGCCATTCTTATGTAAGAGGAACAAGGTGACGTATAATACATTACACACAAACTGGACTGAAAATCAGAGGCAACAGATCACATGAAGTGATAAATTCAAATTTTAGGTTTAAGTTGTCGATATATACGGAGCAGGTCAGGAGAGAGGTACAACGGTGAGTGTCTACAGCCATCTGTAAAACACGGTGGAGGCTGTGTCATGCTTCGGGGCTACCTTTTAGTCAGTGGTGTTGGGGATCTTGTCAAAATTGATGGAATTATGAACGCAGAAAGTACCATCAGGTTTTGATCCACCATGCAGCACCACCTGGAAAGCGTCTGATTGGCAGCAGTTTCATTTTTCAGCACACATTGCCAATGCAGTAAAAGCCTACCTGGTTAGAAAAACACACAATGGAACACTATCAGTCATGGACTGGATTCCCTGGTGCCTGGACCTCACCATTATTAAAGCAGCGCAGGATCATCCTGACAGAACAAAAGGCAGCCAACATCCAAAGGGGAGTTTGCAAAGGCCTTCAAGAACCCTGGAGAACTATTCCCAAAGACGAATTAAAGAAATGACAAGAACACTTGGCTAAGAGAGTTCAGGCTGTGTTGAAGCTAGATACAACGGTACACACTCTGTTTTTGCCTTATGTGCTGTATATTCATTTATGTATGCATATGTTTCAATGAACTGCTGTTTTTCGCAGCAAAATATAAAGAAATAAGGGGCGGCCAAGACTTTTGCACATTACTGTAAGAATGAATTAGTGTTAAGTTGCTCTTTTAAATACAAGTCCTCATTTGTGTCTTCCTCTGACATTAACAGTGTCTCGTGCGCACTTCTGAGCTGGCACAATGATTCAGCGTTGTGTTGCAGATCCGTTATCGTTCTTCAGGACACACACGTTTTCTCCCTCTCATCCTCTCTCTCTGCCGTGTCCTCTGTGTCACCCGGCCCCCGGGGGTGCTGTCACACCATTGGTCAGTGACATGACAACCAATTAAGGACTAATTAATCAAGCTCCAGTTGATAGGTAATATCCTGAGCCACTCGGGGTGAAATTGTGTGTGTTAGTGTGTGAGGGTGTGTTACATGTGAAAGAGGGAGAGAAATGACTTGTTTCCATTTGGCTTTGAAATTAAACACTTGCAAATACTGGTTTCCATCAGTTTACTCGCACTTTTGTTTTTGTGTGTTGCCAGTACGCTTATTATGCTTAAGTTAACTCGTCATTTAAGCGTTGAACTAGCAATCGTCAAGACTGTAAGCACACGTCTATGAATGTTTTACAGTTCTGTTCTGCATCACCACCACAAGGGCTGAATTCCAGGTGTACAGAGACCTTTCAGCACGTCTCATAGAAACGCATAAAGCAAGCTCAAACTCTAAAAACTGTACTATGAAGAGTTTGTAAGTCTTCTTCTTTTGGATGCTACCCTTAGGGTTCGCCACAGTGGCAATCTGCCTCCACTGTTCCCTTCCATGTGACACCCTCTCGTTTATCTGGCCTTGGGACTAGCACTTGGAGTACACCGGGTTGTGGCTCCCTTTTGGCTGGGTAATGTGATGTTTGAAATTGTTGAAGGTTTTCCTCCATTTTCTCGAAGACCAGGTTGACAAGGTGTGTGTTGGGGTGCAGACAGACACAGCTAGGAGGGTCAAAATTTTATTAAGAATCTAAAGTGATTCATAGATCAATCAAGAGGCAATCATGGAGTTAAAAAAAAAAAAAAATTAAGCCAATATTGCAGTTCTTCTAATGGCCACTTGAGGCTGGATCCAAAAGTAAGTCAATCCCCATAGGCTCCTATCAAAATGTCTAACTTTACAGCAGAAGTAAACATGCTTACAGCCTGCTACAAAAAAGTGTCTCCGCAATATAGCGGTTTGCAGAGTCGCCTCGCAAACGAAAGGTCCCTGGACTGAATCCAAGTAGGGACACAAGCCCCTCCCACCATAGGAGGATTTTGCCAGGAATGGATAACTGGTGTAAAATTGGTACCAAACTACCTATGCAAGTAAAATTTGCTGTGGGGGACCCCTTGGGGAAATACAAGGGAGCAGGGAATGGTGCTTTACAACCTGTAACAAAAAACGGTTTTGGTTTCCCGCTTCCAGGTCAGGTTAACAGCACTTAGATTTCAGCTTCATTGAGGCTTTTTGAATCGCTCATACTCTGGCCCTTCCCCTTGGACCAATTTCCCTTGGGCACTCCTACCAGGGGCTATTGGCTTGAAACAACACAGCTCCCAGGATCATGGGAATGCACAAACCCCTCCACAATTATAAGGTGGCATTTCGTCAGGCGGATTGGTGCAGCATCAGCAGTACTGTGGGCATTGTACCACACTGTCGTGGTGAAGAGTGAGATGAGCCAAAAGGTAAAGCTGCCGATTTACCAGTCCATCGTCATTCCATACATCACCTATGGTGATGAAGTCTGGGTAATGAACAGAAAAAAATAAGGATCTCGAATATAAGTGGATGAAAAAAGCTTCCTTTGTTGGGTGGCTGCGCTCAGACTTGGTGATAGTGTGAGGAACGTAGACATTTAGAGGGAGCTTGGAGTAGAGCGGCTGCTCCTGCATGTCTAAAGGAACCAGTTGAGTGGATCAGGCGTCTAGGTAGGATGTCTCCTGGAAGCAGACCCCAGAGTAGTCCCAAAACCCTCTGGAGAGATTATATATCTCATCTGGCCTGGGAAAACCTCTGAATCCCGCACGAGGAACCAGAAAGTGTTGCTAAGGTGAAGAACATCTGGATTACCCTGCTTAGCCTGCTACCACCACAACCCAGCTTCAGATAAGCATGGTTAGTGCGTGGATGCGATGGATGCTGTCCCATGGTATGTAAAGGAACATTCATTTAAACAGAAATGACCAGATTTAGCCCAGAAAACAAAGAAAGACGCATTTTATTCCATCACTGCAATAATCTGATTTATACGTCTTACTTTGTACAAGATGGTCTGACCCGACCTCTTTTCTACACTGAAACATCAGCTCTCCACAGCTCAGTTTCTGCAGCCGCACTATGACCAGTTTTGACCAGTCTGGTGGGCGATGTCGTGGTTTCAGCCCTGTTTGCTGGGTTCTTGTGCTCCATGGGTTTGTTGTACATTGACTGTGTACAGTACTGCCGCGGTCCAAGCACATGGAGCTGGGATCTGCCCCCGCAGTGAAACTCTGTCAGCCCCCTAAAAATAAATGTGATCACTGTGGGGGGGCCTGGGGCCCTCAGGCCTACCGAATGGAAGTATTGATGAGAGCAGAGGAGAGAGAAACACACACACACACACACACACACACACACACACACACACACACAGAGGCAGAGTGTTAGAGCCGCTGGCTAGAGGCCACAGTAAACCTATTGATCCACTGTTGTTTTCAGCCCATCTCTATATGCACTAACACACTCACACACGGGCAGAGATGCTATTGTTGGGGGTTCTTTTGTTTTCGCTCTGTCCGTGCCTCCATTTTAACCTTTCTGATACCTGCTTCCACATGGACAGAACACACCACACTCTCCTAATCGTAAAAACAAACACAAGCAAATAAAAACGCATTATGCTCCATATTCATGTCCTCTGAAGTGTTCTAATGCAAGAAAATATTGGATGAGGTTCCTCTGGAAGGGCATCGCGGCTAATATGGTAAAACAGATCACCAGCAAAGTCCATCTAGACGCAAGCCTTGAATCAGTGCAGTTATCTTTGACTTCCTCCTAACATGAAAACTGCATATACAGCAATTTACAGTACAGCTTCATTACCAGCTCAATCCAGCGTGCCGACCATAGACAGTAGGAGAAAGGAAAGAAGGACCAACCCAACATGACGTCACCCACTGGTTTTGACTTGGTGTTTAGCCTTATTGCCACTGCTGTGCTGGCTTTTGTGGTGCCAAAAGTGGCCATATTTGGATGGAAGGGTGTAGCACTAAGTTGTCACCTGATTTGTCAAACAAATAATTACACACTGTTGCTCGTCAGGTAAGTTATTTTGATGTCAAGGTAGATTTTTTTTCCCTTTAATTGAGCATGTTCTGATTGGACACTGGATCAAACTGTCTGGTAAGAAGCGATTCACTGCCAAAGCCCTCAGCTTGTTAACGCAAATATCTATTCAGATAATCACACTGCAGCAACTCAGTGCATTTAGGCATACAGACATGGCTAAAATGACCTGCTGAAGTTCAAAATGAGCTTCAGAATGAGGAAGAAAAGGCGATTTAAGTGACTTCGAACGTGGCATGTTGGTGCCCTACGGGCTGGTCTGAGTATTTCAGAAGCTGCTGATCTACTAGGATTTTCATACACAACCATCTCAAGGGTTTACAGAGAATGGTCTGAAAAAAGAGAAGAGTAGCGGCTCTGAGTAGAGCTTCTACTCCTCCACATCAAAAGGAGCCAGTTAAGGTGTTTCTGATAAGGATGCCCCCTGATCATCTCCAAGGTGAGATATTTTGGGTCTGTCCAGCTGTGGAGGCCCCAGGGCAGATCAGGACATGCTGGAGAGATCATATCTGTCTGGTGGCTTGTGCACGTCTCAGTGTCCCCCTGCAAGGCCTGGAGAAGGTGGCTGGGGAGAAGGAGGTCTAGCATCTCTGCCTAGGCTGCCGCCCCCATGACCGGGATAAGCGGCGAACAATGGATGGATGGATCAAAATGATGAAGTGAAAACACAAAGTGAAAGCATAATCTTCCAGTTGTATTATGAGCACAGTTGTGACTGAAGGGTTGGGTGAGCTGCAGAAGTTTTTCACATTTTAAACTTTCTTAAGATTGGAAACAGATCCTCCTGGTAGAAATAAGAGTTAGTGCTTTTATAGGAGTTTAATAAATTAACTTTGAGCTGACAGATAATTGATGCCAAAACAGAAACCACACTGAAACAATTGTTTAAGAGCTTATATACCACTACAGAGGTGTGTGTGTGTGTGTGTGTGTGCTGCCCTCTCTCTCCTGTTTTGAAGTAACCCTCATGCTCTATTTGCACTGATTATATTGCCCCATTCCCATGCCCTCTCTCCAATAGGGAATCAGCTTGTTTTCACACACACACACACACACACACACACACACACAAACAGCCAACGGCTAGTGCAGAGCCTTATAAACCAAACATGCTGCGCTCCCGACTGACAGCTCAAACACCTTCGGTCCAGCTCACAGCATGGGGCGCAAAACACACATTCATTTCAGCTGACTTGTCACCTAAAGAGGAGACGTGGCGCTCAGATAATCCTGGACTAGAACATCAGTGATGTAGCTCATCCGGCTCATGATCCATCACATTGGGTTACTGTAATGTGTGAAGTACAGAAAGCAAGTGATACGTTTTCCTGCCACTGGTTGGCTGTATTGCGCTAACAATGAATTAATGAATTGCAATGCATTTAAATATCTATAGAAAAAAGGCCTTTTCTTATTGTGAGGCAGCAGTGCTAACCACTGTACCTCTTCAAAATACAACCCCAGTTTCAAAAAGGTTGGGACGGTGTGTAAAATATAAATAAAAAACACAATGCATTAATTTGCAAATATCATGAGCCAATATTTTATTCACAAAATAGTATGGATATCACATCAAATGCTGAAAGTGAGAGATGTTACTGTCATGAAAAATACAACCTCATCTTCAATTTGGTGGCAGCAACACTTCTCAAAGTTGGAACAAGGGCAACAAAAAGCTGGAAAAGTAAGTGGCGCCAACAAGCAACAGTTGGAGAAACATAGCAACTAATGAAGTTAACAGGCCAGTAATGTGATTGGGTGTAAAAAAGAGCACCTTAGAGAGGCATAGTCTCTGTGACGGAAAGATGGGCAGAGGTTCAGCAAACTGCGAGACACTGCGTCTACAAATTGTGGAGCAATTTTAAAATAATGTTCCTCAATTTGTGAGCAATGGACACGGCTGAGAACCAGTGCTGGATTCTGGGGCTCGTGCAGCACTGCATCACAGCAAGACATGATTCTGTCATGGAAACCACTGCATGGACTCAGTAACACAGTTGGCCGTGCCATCCACAAATGTAGGTTAAAGCTCCATCATGCAAAGAAGAAGCCACAAACAAACAACTTGGTTTGGTGCCTTGCTCAAGACATCTTGGCAATGCTCGAGGGGTGAGCCAACATCTCTGTGGCCTCTGGTCCACCTTCACACAAATGGGTCCAGGGCAAGCTCTTGAACCGGCAGGTCTTGAATGGCCACCAGGTCTTGAACTGGCGGCCCTCAGCAATCTTCTGGCTCCCAAACGAGTCCTCCGACACACTGAGCCATTATTGCCACATGTGAACGTGATCCAGAATCACTGCCGCCTTCTCTGGACCAAAGCTCATTACCATGGACTGAGGCAAAGTGGAAAACTGTTCTGAAGTCAGATGAATGGGAATTTGAGATTCTTTTGGAAAATCATGGATGCCACATCTTTCTGACTAAAGAGGACAGGGACCATCTGGCTTGTTATCAGTGCTCAGTTCAAAAGCCTGCATCTCTGATGGCATGGGGGTGCATTAGTGCCTATAATACTGGCAACTTGCACATCTGGAAAGGCTCCAGATGTGGTGGACCAGGGAAAGACACTGAAATTCATATACAGGGTTTAGAGCAACATATATCCAGATGACGTCTTTTTCAGGTAAGGCCTTGCATATTTCAGCAAGACGATGCTAAACCACATACTGCAGCTATTCCAACAACATGGCTTCATAGAGTCTGGGTGCTGGACTGGCCTGCCTGGAGTCCAGACCTTTCACCAACTGAAAAGTTTTGGCACATCATGAAATGCAAAACACCACAGAGACGACCCAGGACTGTTGAGCAACCGGAATCCTACATCAGACGAGATTAGGACAACTTTCCTCTCCCAAAGGGATGCTACACAGTGGTAAACATGGCCGAGTCCCAGCTTTTTGACACATGTTGCTGCCAGAGAGGCAATATTTGCTTCTTGGGAGGACTTTACCAAACTGGGGAGGCTTAGAACTCAGAGTAAAAGCAGAAACAGGGGACATAAAATAGACATGAACACAGCAGCAGACAGGAAACTACTTGATCAAAGTGTGTTTATGAATGAGCTGCCATGTCTTTCAGAGACTCATTGATCTAAAATACATTTGCTTCTGTTTCCCTTCTCTCCATCACATCTTTCCACTCACTGTTTTGCTTTACTAACTCTGCTCGGCCCTTTTCATCCATCCCTCCCTCTCAAACACACACACACACACATCTACTTTAACATGGCCTCTGGTCTGTTCTCTACTCACTGGCAAATCAATAGACAACATGTTGAGCTCTATACAGGCAGAGCTACTATGGATCCAAGGCCTAATTGCATGGCTGTATGGCAGCCTGTGTGCGTTTGTGTAAAATATAAAGGTTTAACTAAACAGTTGTGTGTGTACAAGGATATAGAGGTGGTGTGACTGTCTGCAAGTTAGATTTACATCTCTTCAGTGTCCAACTTCCAGTTCCAGCTGTCTATGAAGACACCTAGGTACGTGTACTTCACTGACATCTCAATACAGGATAGAGAAGGACCATGCCATGTTCTCTCTGGTCTTATATTCGGATCACTTCCAGATCTCTCCACAAAACTCATCCACAAATCATCTGCACTCGTCATCCAAGAACTTGTCCAAGAAAGTCTGAGGTGTATACACATGAAAAGTATTGGGCCACCTACACAGTAGACCTACAGCATTTATGAGGTCAGACACTGATGCTGGACGAGAGGATCTGGCTCACAATCTCCATTCTTGTTCATCCCAGAGGGGTTGGATGGGGTTGAGGTCAGGACCCTCTGCGGGCCAACCTTGCTCAATCAAGTCTTTGTGGACCTTGCTTTGTCCACTGTGGCACAATTATGCTGGAACAGAAAAGGGGCTTCACCAAACTGTTCCCACAAAATTCAAAGCATAGAATTGTCCAAAATGTTAAAATTTTCCCTTTACTGGAACAACTCCGAAGCCAACCCCAGAAAACAACTCCATAGAATTATCCCTCCTCTACCAAATGTGGCACAATGATAAAGTTCTCCTGGCATTCGCCAAACCAAGACTCATCCATTAAACTGCCAGATACAGAAGTGTGATTGGTCACTCCACAGAAGACATTTCCACTGTTCGAGATTCTGGTGGTAGTTTGCTTTACACCACTCCATGTAATGTTCGGCATTTTGCTTGAAGCTGTCATGGAACTTCATGTCATGAAGCCCCCGGTGCCCCCGGTGCAGGAGGTCTGAAAGTCTGCAGCTATTGACTCAGCACAGTGTTGGTAACTTTCACGCACTATGTGCCTCAGCACTCGGCAACCCCGCTCTGTGACTTTACGTGGTCTGCCACTTAGTGGGCTAGCTGCTTCCTAAATGCTTCCAGTTTTCAATAATACCACTTACACTTGATGGTGAACCATCTAGGAGGAAAGAAATTTCACCAAATGACTTACTGTAACAGTAGCATCCTATTATAATGCCACGCTGGAATTCAGTGAGTGCTTTAGAATGACCCATTCTTTCATACATGTTTGTAAAGGCAGACTGCATGGCTAGATGCTTGACCATATACGCCTGAAGCAATAAACCCGAATGAAACACCTGAATTCAATGATTAGGGGTGTGGCCCCATTCTTGTGTCCGTATAGTGGAACAAACAGCAGAACAGAGTGGGCTAAATTATACTCGGACTGACAAAACTGACAAAGTGTTCTCTTAATGCTACTTTTCAAACACACTCGGTATTACAGATGACGACACGGGTTAACCTTCACAGGCAAACTCCAGTAATAGCACTCTTTTTTTTTAATCTGCCGAAACTGTTCCTGTGGAAAAATGGAGAGTTTGTCCAAAGCAAGGTGACCTTCCCCATCATACAAAGCAGGACACATGATGATGATGGTGATGTCACGGTGATGTCATCTGTCAGGACAGTAATCAGGAGGTGACGTTTTCAATAAGTGTAGCTCATGTGAGATGCTGTCTGCTCAGGTCGACCCACAATTTATAAGAAAAAGAGAGAGAAAAGACGGGGAACAGGGACATGGTGCTGAAACTAAAAGAAGTGGGGTGGAAAAAACCCAAACCCTGAAAATGTAAAAAAAAAGAATAATCAGGAAGGTAAATGGCCGTAAAAAGGCCGTATGAGAGGCAGGTACAGGTGCTGACCCCTGCAGTGTCCCCTCATGTAAATGTCATCCTTCTTCTCCCTCCCTAACAGAGGAGACAAACGTTTGATTTGCCCTCTCCACCGAGCCTCCATAACTCACCTCCACGCCCGCCGCTCGCTGTCACCGCGGCGAGACCCACGCCGTTTTCGGGGGTGAAATACAGCCGTTCGCCCTGTCCCTGCGGCCCTCTCCAAAACAACGTTAGGCTGGAAAAATTGCACGAGGAGGCGCAGGGTTAATAGAGCGATCCTCTTCTTTTAATTGAAAAAGTTAAACGAGGCGACAGGGTGAGGCTGTTATTACAGCGAACGAGCCGGGAGCAGAGAGATGAATGGCGGCCTCCGAGGCTGGGTTAATGAGGACACCGGGGAGCGTGCGGTACACCGGACACGAGGGTCAAGCCTGTGTGTGTGCGTTAAAAAGCAGCGTACGCAGAGATAAAAAGCTGAGATTTTAGGCTCGTGGTGGACAGTTGCTGCGTTGTTAGGGCAGCTAATTTCAGGTAAAACCAGCAGATTGTGTCGGTTTCAGGAGCCACTTTCTTCCAGCTGATTGTGAAAGTTAAGGGGCACTCAGTACTCAGTGGGTATGAAGGGGTGGACGTGGTCAGAAACAGCGCTCAGGTGTTAGAACGATGCTCAGTTGGCATTAAGGCGCCCAAAGTGTGCCAAGAAAACATCACCCAGACCATTACTCCACCAGCTGAACCACTGATAGAGAAGGCGCGCTTTTATGAATCCATGCTTTCGTCTTGTTTACCTGCACAGAACAGGCAGCGTCGTTCCAGTCTTCTATCGTCCAATTTTGGCGAGCCCGCGCAATTTGCAGCCTCCGTTTCCTGCTCTTAGTTGACAGGGGTGGCATCTGGTGTGGTCTTCTGCTGCCGTAGCCCATCTGCTCCGAGGTTTGTGAGATTCTCTCCTGCATGCCTTGGTTGTAACAAGTGGTTATTTGGGTTAAACTCAAAGCAGTCTAGCCATTCTCCACTCAGATTGAGGGAGCAGATTATAATCTATTACTGCTGTTGAATCTACTCCCCACAGATTCGATTAAAAAAAAAAAAAAATCCCTGTTATTCATCACAATGGGAGTTTTTGAGCACCCGCTGAGGGGAAAGAAAAAGATTTAATCACTTCATTGCCACAAAATGAGACAAATCAAGCGCTCCTTTTGCTGTTTAATATCTGAAACTGATCCAACTCGCCCCCCCTCCTCCTTTAGGCCCTGTCAGCTTTCACAGCACCCCGCCCCCCTCTTTACATGCCATCATTTATTAATGGTAAGAGGTCTGCATAAAGCATTAGCCGTGTTTGTGATAAACCATTAGTGATGTATTTCATTTCTCAGTAGGAAACGGAGGAGCGTTGGGGGCCGTTAATATCCGTTAATGTTAAGAGGCAGCGGAAGGGGAAGAGGTTCCTCCCTCTGAGGTGATTAGACCCGTCCATTTAGTTAGAGGATGCGTACGCGCACACGCAAACACATTACATCCACAGCTTTTACGCGAGTGTGAACATGCCTCATTAGTGCGGTGTGCGAGTGTCTGGGATTTAGTCTTTGTACTACCACTGCTCGTTTTCCCGCTGTAAAGCCCATGCAGTAGTAAGTACTTGAGTAGGGAGTCCATTTACTCCAATTTCCTACTTGTATGCATGTCATAGTCATGGCAGCAAAACACCACCGCATATTTATGGGACACATTGCTGACATTTTTCCAAGCGAGCAAACAGAAATTGAATTGGAAAAACAATTCAACTAAATTTTCTGTCGGACTAAGAAATGGCAGATATTATAGTGAACAATGCAATGACATCAAGTCTAATCTGTGAGAAACAGGAAAAAAATCCTGACACAGGACTGTTCACCGAAGCCCCATCAGAAATGGTCTCAGGGGAAGGAAGTCCTTCTTTAAGGAAGTGAAACAGGGAGAAAAGGCTGAGGTATGTCAAATCACGCAAGAACTGGTCTGAAAATCAGCAGCAGGTCTTACTGAGTGATAAATCCAAATTTGACATTTCTGGTTAAATATGTACAGAGGAGGTCAGGAACCGTCAGTGTCTACAGCCATTTGTAAAACACGGTGGAGGCTCTGTCATGGTTTGTGGCTACATTTGAACCAGTGCTGTTGGGGATCTTATCAGAACTGATGGAATTTTGAACGCAGAATAGCACTGTCAGAAAGTCTGGAAAGCATCTGACTGGCAATGACTTCATTTTTTGTTTTAGCAAGCCAGTGATCTCAAACACACTGCCAATGAGGGAAACGCCCATCTGGATAGAAAAACACACAAAGGAATACTAGCATTCATTGGCTGGCCTCCCCAGAACCTCAGAGTTACTGAAGCAGCGTGTGATCATCTGGACAGAGAACAGAACAAAAGGCAGCCACATCCAACAATGAGCTTTGAAGAACTTAATCATCAAGAAGCCTGAAGAACTCTTCCTGAATTCTAAGAAAGCTTACCTAAGAGAGTTTGGGCCGTTAAAGAATTACCTATACACTGCATTTGTCAGGGTTCCGAGCTGTGGTGTGAGGACCCAAAATGCAGGAATGTGTAGCAAACAGGTTTAACTTAATGCGAGTTTATTTAAAGCTGGTAAAAAGTTCATTAAAACAAACAAAGTTCATGAAATACTAAACTAACACAGGGAGAGGAGGAGACCAGCCTGAACATGACATGGCACAGCATGAAGAACACCTAACAAACCAGGGAAAGCCAGGGGTACAAATACACCAGAGACTAATGACTAACGGGCAACAGGAGGGAGAGGAGCACGGGTGACGACAATCGAGGTCAGGTCGTAAAAGTGAACATAATCACAAACATGCAAATAATTGCTCTCCTTTCTCTCTTCTCTCACCCCCAACCGGTTGAGGCAGATGGCTGCCCCTCCCTGAGCCTGGTTCTGCCGGAGGTTTCTTCCTGTTAAAAGGGAGTTTTTCCTTCCCACGGTCACCGAGTGCTTGCTCATAGGGGACCAGCTGATTGTTGGGGTTTTCCCCCTAACACTGTAGTATCTTTACCCTACAGTGTGAAGCGCCTCGAGGCGATTTTTGTTGTAAAATGGCGTGATATAAATAAAATTGAATTGAAATTGGACTGAACTGAATTAATGAGCAAAACATGACTAGTTACCAACGTAAAACAGGAAGTGAGACCACAGACACAAGACCGAACTTGACAGAGGACTAGAACACAGCAGTATGGCACAGAAGTGACAGAACGCTAATAAACTAAACCCAGTCAGGGCCAAGAACAGAGATTGAAACTACTTTCCCTCTGCAGGCAACTTTGTTTTTTTGATGAGATCAAAATTTTTGTGTGTTTGTTCACATTATATTTTGGATGCAACAGCCATCAGGGTCCAGGGCAAACAGTCTCCGGCCCTCAAGTGACGTGCATGTGCAGAAGAAAGAGTGACGTCACGCAGCACGCTGTGTTTAAGGAAGTAAACATGGATGGTACACATGTCAGCATGTGAGTTAAACCTCACGTTCTTTCCACTGACTAGCTCCATCAACGCTGTCTGCCACGCTTGTTTTGTGCATTGTTGACATTTTATCTTGCCACGTCTAGCCTCCTCCAATAGAGAATTCTGATGTCTGTCCCACGTCAAGTCCGACTGAGGACGCTTTCAAAAATATCAGATGTGCGTCTGATTTAGGACCACATATGGAAAAAAAATTGGACCTGGGCTGTTCAGACTGTTATAGACCAATCAGATCTGGGTCACATATGGGCAAAAACATAAAAAACACCAGATTTGGGACACTTTTGCCTGCAGTGGAAATGTAGCGTTAGACTAAATACAAGAAACACTGACATGACAATTTACACACAAGGATACACAAAGAAGATACAAAAACCACAAACTCTGAAAGCAGTTTTTTTTTTTTTGGGCCAAGATGGCGGCACGACGGTAGCGCGTGGCCACTCCGGAACCAAGGTGGTGCTTGTACCCCTGTGATTGTCCATGTTTTGACCTGGTACTTGGGTGTCCGGGTGTTGTGGACGCCGGGATGGTGGTGTTCGTGTTCGAAAGTCGGAGGTTCGAGGACGACCAGACACCATTGTAGCTCCATCCACGGACGAGGCTAACTGGCCATCCGGCGGCGCTGTTTTTTCATGACCTGCCGGGCAGCGTCCAGGAACCAAAGATTTTGGTTTCCGGGGGAGGGAGTATCGTCACAGGGCTGATGCTGCGGATGGGCGGTTTCTGGGGGCTCCGATCTCGGCTTGCTGTGCGTCCTCGGCGTCGCCTGATGCCGGTGGCCGGGGAAGAGGACATCGTGGGCGGGGTGTTGTGCTGGGCCGGAGGCGGGCCCTGGCATCTCACACCACGAGTTGTAGGATGAAGCGTTGCTGTGAAATCACAGTAATTTAATCTCCAGGAGTCAGTTCTGATTTGTTCAGGACAAAAAAGCTGAGAAGTATCTTTGCAGCCCAGAAGACTCACCCTTTAATCTCAGCCCTCTCCCTGTGCGTTGGTCTCTGGAGATATAAATTAGTAATGATGAGCAAGCAGCTGCTGTGACTCTTTGTCACTAATGTTCATCTTCTCAGCTCGACTCCTCTCAGTGTCTGAGTCGCCTGGTCTATTTCTTTATGCTTTTTTCTTATACATGTTGAGATACCTGCATATAAAACAGACATAATGACTGTACATTGGTCTAACTTGGCTTATAGATTGGATACAAATAAACTGGCCTTCATTAAACACACAGAAGCCATCTACAAGAAGGGTCAGAGCCATCTGTATGTTCTGAGACCACTCAGGTCCAGACGACGCTCAGGATGTTTTATGAGTCTGTGGTAGCCAGCGCCATCCTCCATGCTGCCTGAGCCTGAGAGCAGCTGACGCCAACAGACTCAAACTGATCTGAAAGTCCAGTAACGTCGTGGGTGTGGAGCTGGACTCTGACAGTGGTCTCAGGGCGTAGAGCTGCTGCAGGTGGGGCGCGGACAACCAGGTGGAAAATATGAAGCAAAAATAAAGTGAATAGATTTGATTTTTAAATGGAAAGAAGCAAGAAAATGTTTACTGATGTGTCTTTGTTTAGGTAAAATTCAGTGTGGAGCCTTTTTTATTGTTAGTGTGTTAGAATGGCCAGTAGAGTCTGGATTAAAATAGGCGGCTTGAGGGAGAGATGAGGTGCAGACCAACCACATGTTCATTAAAAGACATACAAAGACTTTATACAACGATAAAAACAATGTTGTCCCCAGGTGGCACATGGTCTCAGCAGCCTCTGGTGTTGACTGGCAGTCTCCTATAGTCAGTCCCCCCCATGTAATTGGTATGGCGGGGATTTGCATCATTGTTCAGTTCCACCAATAAACTTCATTAACACTGATGAACATTACTAAAAGCCAAAACTATTAAATAAGGTTTCCGCACTCTGGCCTACCACCTATAACCTTAATAAAAAACTTACTAATATGTCCATCCCCACTCAGTTCTATGTGGTACCACCCCGGAACCTTTAAAAGATTCCACTCAATTATGCAGATTAAAGTTAAAATTATTTCTTATTTGCCTAAAATTTAATAATCATTTATCATTTTCAGAGCAGATCTGCCAGTACCAGCTGACAGGCCACACCCAAAGAAACTTTAATAGAAAATTTAATAAAATATTAAATCAGTGTGTTTGTGTGTATATTTCTCAATGAATTTCACGCCACTATAATATATTAGTAATGAAGTGGACCTCCATTACATTGTGACTGATGAAATTCTGGGGTGTTTTTCATGCATTTTGTGGGGTGTGGGATGTGAACTTTTTTCAGTAGAAGTGGAACATGGCAAATAGAGTTTGAGAACCATTGTACTATGCAGTGGTAAACATGGCGGCAACTTGTCCCAACTTTTTTGAGACATATTGCTGCCATTGCAGTCAAGATGTACAGTTTGTAGATGCAGTTACTGGCAGATTGCCGAACTTCTGCCCACCTTTACTTCTGAGAGATGCTGCCTCTCTAAGATGCTCTTTTTATACCCGATCACATTATTGCCCTGTTGCCGATTAGCTTACCCAGTTGCTACATGTTCCTCCAGCTGTTTCTTTTTGGCACCACTTACTTTTACAGTCTTATGTTGCCCAACTTTTTTGAGGATGTGTGACTGCCATCAAGATTAACTAGTATTTTTCGTGAGATAGTAAAATATCTCTCTTTCAACATCTGCTATAAAAGTAGCAACAGTAGATTTCTTTAGAGTTTTGGTTCTTTAATAATATCACCAGTACTTTGAGTTTCTCTCCCTGCATGAAAAAAGCTCAATTGGAAGCCATAAAATTATACCTTAGGTATAAAAAACCAAAATAAAGTAAAATGGGTGCAATCAGTTCAGCCCTGCCCGTAGCTCTGCACTGTCGCCACTGTCGGTGTAATAAGTCAACTGCTAATTACAGAACAAGTAAGATTACAACCTGAGTGTGTTCCAGCTGCCGCCTGGTTGTCAAACATCCCTCCAGCAGAAATCAATAGGTCATCATCTCTACATATTACTACATACTGTGGGAGGAGGAGGTGGAGGCGGCAGAGGTGTGGATGAGAAATCAAAGGAGGTGAAGAAAGGAGGGCATGCCTGTGCTGTTGCCACTTCTGGATATAAGAGCAAAATCACGCTATATCTGGCACCTGAATTTAAGACAAGTCATTAAATTAAAGCCAGTGTATTTATGTTCACATAACTACTGTAGGGTGTAGTGTGGTGGTTAGCACTGTCGCCTCACAGCAAGAGGGTCTAGGTTTGAATCCAGCAGCCGGCCATCTTAGGCCCCTCTGTGTAGAGTCTGCATGTCCTCCTCATGCTTGCGTGGGTTCTCCAAGGGCGCGCCGGCTTCCTTCCTCAGTCCAAAGACATGCAAAGGGTTTAGATTGATTGACGATTCTAAACTGACCAGGTGTGAATGGTTGTCTGTCTCTGTGTTGGCTCTGCCACAAACTGTCCAGGGTGTACACCACCTTTCACCCCAAGACAGCTGGGATAGGCTCCAGCACCACCCGCAACCCTGAACTGGATAAGCGGAAGAAATGAATGAATGATTACTGTAGTTTTATACAGAGAACGTTTCCAGTGTGAGGCCAAGTGTGTGACTGGAGAGCCCTTTAATGCAATGGTGGCATCTAGTCTCAGTAGTCACCTCAGGCCCCCTCAGGATTGGGGGCCTATCTCCCCCCACTACACTCCCCGCCAATGGCTGATGTTGGTGCATTGGTGGTTCTCGGTGTCCGGGGCTGGGTGCTCGGGTATGTACTGGCTCACTCCCGGGGGCTGCTTGGCAGGGCCTGGCGCCTGGGGCTCGGTCGGGCCCCTTCCGGGGGGTGGGGGGCCCTGGGATCTCGGGTCTCTGGGCCTGTGGCTCGGTCCAATCTGGTGTGGCCGGCTGCCGGCGGAGCCTGCGGGCACGTCGCCGCGGCCCCCTGTGGCTTCTGCACCGTGGCTGCTGGGTGACCCCCCCCCCTTCTGGGGCTCTCCTCAGCTCTTTTCCAGGGTGGCGCAGCTGCCCCTTTGGTGGTCCTCCTTGGGCTCTCGTGCTTTGGGGGCCTCTGGGCGTCTGGGGCCTGGATCTCCTTCATGCCTGCTTCATGTCTTGGGGGGCGGGGCTTTGGCTCCCCACACCTACTATTAGACAGTTACATGGAGAAACCTTCTGAATACAAGCGCGCTCACTCACACAGGTGTGCACAAGGGCTTTCATAGACACACACTATCTTCCTTGATTGCTACCTCTAAGCATATTGTGCAATGTTGGTCTTGTGTGCAGCTCGGTAACATTCAGTATTTATTATTTACTGT